>JAPMOQ010045643.1:103260-167324 GCA_026543055.1 Argiope trifasciata | reverse complement strand
TCTAGAATCCTTCCACCTTAACATTCAATAATGGAAAAAATTACGTCATTAAATATTTGATGAAACATTGAAAATAGCATTTCAAAGACAATGAAATCTCTTGTCGAAAATTTTACAGAAATTAATTTTAAAAAATTGCCAAAATTTAAAAAAATAATGCAAGACAATTTATATCATTAAAAAGATACATTTTTTTTAATCTTAAATGTTAAAAAATAGGTTTTAGGTAGGTTTCTAAAGGGCAACTACCTACTGCAGTGGTCCTCATGATAGGACTTCTGGATAAAATGTCTTTAGTTCATCGATTATGGTTCCTAGATACTCAAATCCTCCATTTTCTGAAGTTTCCCACGCGCACGCACATATATAAAGCTTTTTTCGTCTTATCTTGTAAAAATAATAATTGGAGTAATTTTATTTAGGACATAACTAGCTTGGAATATGTTGTTAGGAATATAAAAATGCAAATACCCCATACAGCTCTAAATGGTCCCATGTTCACTAATGAAAGCTCGCTAGTTCAAAGAGGATGAAAATGATTTATTAAATTGAAATTTTATTTTGCAAGAACTTTCTTATTTTGAAAAAAAACCTTCTTCATATAACTTTCATCGGTACTTTTCCGATAGACGGGGAAAACGAAAAAATCGCCAAAAAGTCACCAAATAATCGTTAGTTGGAAAAATTGAAAACTTTCCGAAAATTCACCAAAAAATGTAAAATTACGCCAAATTTCACGGAGTTATACTTGACGACTTTGTTCTTTTGTTAACATTGGCGACATTGGTTTTGTCATTCGCTTTGTATGGTGACTTGACTCGCGTTTGGCTCAAATTGGCGACATCTTGCTCCCGTGTAATAGAAATATACCTTTTCTTCTTATAACTTTATTAATATTGACATGAAAAATCCAATCAGCAAAATTAGCTACTCATTATGACAAGCAACACTTGTATTTAAAGTTTTTCGATAACTACAATATTTAAAAACTTATAATATTAACTCAGATGTAAAGGAATCTGCCTTTTTCCTTTCATCTTGCCAAAAACCTTTTTTGCAATAAAATTAATGATAGTCATTGTTAAAAAAATTTGAAGCTCTTGCTTGATTATCAATTAATTACCCGCTTCCCCCACTTTTTTTTTAATTTTCAAAAAAAATCCTCTTATTTTTTTAAATTTTATTTTTAAACACAAGGGAAAAAATTGTGTAGGTTTTAAGTTTATTTTTAAATTTTTTAATAGTCAAAAAGCATTGTTTTAATATTAGTTTACTCTGCCGAGTTATCTCGACAGAATGAAAAAAAAGTTAAATATTAGTCTTTGTATGATAGTTTTTGAAACAATTGACAACACAAAGTGATATTTGACATTCTGTACACTGGTATCTGGTATGATTTACCTCTGAAATCTCTTTTCTGGACCATAGAGTACACTGTCTCATTGGATTGTATTTTTTTTCAGTAGCAAGAATCACTATCATCATAATCACTATTTGAAAAATCATCGCATTCGCTATATTGCATCATAGCCATTATTTTACTTTTTTCCAACGCAATTATCCTTCTTTATAAATTGCTAATCCGCTAGCAGACGTATATTACACAATAGGGGAAACACGTAAACAGTCCCACCAAAAGAACCAACAAACCTTGGCAAACTTCCAATGAAAACTGAATATTTCTTTTCATTTCCTCCATGTCGAGTAAAATCATGATGAAACCGGAGTTAACCAGTCCAATTACAACCGAGATAAATCAAATCGTACTGACAAATTCTGCTCCATCCGAGTTTTCTCGGGATAATAATTAACTGCATTATATATGGTAACACAGGAGATCCCGAGGATAACACAGGAGAATCAGGCAAGCGGTTAAAACTATGTTTGTAAGCTACATCTCGAATAGACAGAGGCTAGGCGGGAAACTTGACGGGTCCATCGTAGAGCAATTCCCCCTATCATGAAGGAACAAACTACATTTAATGATAATGGACATTTACAAACAACATTCTAGAGAAAATGCGTATTAGAAAAGAAGAAATAATAAAAAATATTACATTTTACATTACATATATCAAATTTGAAATATTAAAAAAATGCAACTTAATTAAAATTATATATAACCTTTTTTTTAAAAAAAAAAGTTTCATTCGAACACATTTAGACTTTCAAAAGAATACGTGAGTTAAGTTTAGCTGTTCTAAATCCAACAATTTCTCCTCCACTAATACACTCATAGAAGCATTCACTTTTATTAATAATAAAGATTGATTATGTATTAATCTTTTCACCACCCTCTCTGTCTATGAAAATTTTTGTTTTTCACCGCATTATAACAAACAAAAATAAAAAATCAAACAAGTAAACATTAATGTTTAAATGTTTTAAAATATAGAAGAACGCTTACAGCTGTTACAGTAGCGATGCAGAAGTTGCACTTGGATGCACAACACAAGTTATAGGCAGTAAATAAGTTAATAGGCTTGATTTTTTTTCAAGCAATTTGATTGCATTATTTTATTTTTTTACGTCTGATTTAATCACTTTTTTATATATTTTTCGTATATTATACATAATATGATATATGACTATAATGCGGTGCAATAGTTTTAAGAAGGAATTATGTATTCAGAAAACTTTGATGAAAGCATATTTATTTTCCCAATTTTTGAATAATTTTTATGCTAGTTTGAAATCTCAAAATTTAATTATTGACAAAAAAAATAACAAACTACTTTTAACAATTCAATGTTGGATTCCTAGTGCCTTTCCTTTCTCCACATTAATTTTCAGTGACATAAAAGATTCATCTGCTGCCTGCGGTGAACTGTGTTGATATTTGCTTGCAAAAATAAAAGATGCTGATGCCTTACTCTAAAGTTGCTCCATGAATATTTTATGGAGTAAAATATAAATGGATTCATCTGACGTTCAAAAAATTCTTCAATAACACAAATAATTACCAAAGAAAATTTCTTTGAAAAGATAAACATCTGGTTTGCGGAAGAAAAATAAACAGCAGATTAAAAACAATAATTCGGTACGACTTTCAACTTTTAAAATAAACATTTCGCCTTCAGAATAAAAAGTTTAATCGCTTAAATAAACTTACAGTTAAGGTGTCGTTCAAATAAATTGTGTTTCTTTTAGAGATATTATTTATTTTTCTATCAATTTAGAAATAAATACACAAAAAATTAGGAAACTTTTGAAAAATTCGAAAACTTTTTCCTAAATTTTATAGAAATAGAAATAAAACATATTCCTCATAAATTCAATTAATTATTTGATATTAAATTTGCATTAATAAAGTCATAAATTAGTGCTTTTTTTAATATTTACTTATACATATCTGGATTCCAAATAAATATTTAAAATTGAATTGTGCGAAGATTATTTTTATGTTTGATTATTTGTCGCCATTGCTGAACTGAAGCAGCTGATATTAAAATATTTTTAAAAATTCAAAAAGGATTTGGCTAAAAATAATTATTTATGTTTGAATGAACAAGATAGTAGATTAGACATGCAGAAGCATTACAAATTTCATTTTTTACTACTTATTTAAACTTTTTAATTTTCTTAAAAATAGTATACATTCGCTTAACTTAAACAAAGTGGAAATGAATAAACTGTGTATTGCTATTATTATTATAAAAGGTATTAAGAATTTATAATTCTATTTCCTTTTTTATCGATAAAAAACAAAATATATTATTGGATGATTTATGTTTTAACAGTTCTATAAATATTTTAAGACACATAACAAACAACATTAATTATACATTCGAAGTAAGATACTTTAATAATCTAATATCATTTTTATAATTTTTCTTTTATTTTTAAACTATGGGGTTTTTTTTAATTCTATGCTTTTATTTATTGCATTCAGTTTATTATTACAGTAAAACCAAACGAATCAAGTTTCTGCTTTATTCCTAGTTATTATATAACCACAAGTATATAATACTTTAATACCTTGTATACTATATAACCAAGGAATTGTAATATCAATGGACGATTTAAACGGAGAAGTTGATATCTATGATTAATTCCTTGGTTAGCCATTTAGCTCAAATGTAGCCTAAATAATTTGGGTTGAAATTTCATTTATCTATAACCTCTTTTAAAATTTAAGTTAGACGAATTAGGAAAAGTTCAGAAAAAGATATATTGTGCTATAACAATTTTGGAAATTACGGCTCAAAAACATCAAAACTTTTCTTGATTTTCAATTAATTAAATTTTGATAAAAACTTTCAAAAATATTGCTCTAGGATGATCATTATTTTTTAAAGTATGCATGCATCAAAATTAATAGTTGCAAGCTAAACATAATGCCTATAATATTACATACACAAACATAAATTCTCGTTATTTAGCAATATTCTTTAAAATACATTTATTTTTATTAATGTGCACATAAATAATTTTGAAATATTACTCAATTTTGTAACTACATTTTTTCCTTTTTCTTAAATTTACAACAAATGATTAATTTCCAAATTCTTTTACGAAAAAAAAATTCATCTAACTTTGCGTTTTAATATCAAGAATTTCTTCATATTTAACACATATGCATATAAAACTAAAAATGCGCTTTCAGTAAGCCTCCATGTATTCAGCACAATTAAAACTCTAATTGGTAATTTGCATAAGTCACATTTGTCTACTTTTGAAGAGAAAATAATTTCGCCGTTTTCGGTTTGGACATAAATAGAGCAGAAATAGAATGCGACTACTATGCTGCTATTTTATTCTGATTATCAATTCTCCCCGCGTCTACTGTCTACCAAATTCCAGCACTTCGAAGCTACGTAAATTATTGATGACATAAGGCTTTGCTTCGGCGAACGCCAATTCAAAAGCCGGATTGTGTGCAGTTGAATAGAGTAATTATATAAATTTGCAGAGTGTTCAAAGGGTAATTTAAGTCCGGCCATCTTTTGCGCAAAGGCTTTCTGCTCGGAAGATAACTTAATCAAGTTTCTAGTTAAACGTGTAATCTGAATTGTTTTATCTCATTAGCGAAAACTTGCGGAAATGATTGCGGTCGAGTCATTGTAAGTCAGAGTATTGCTTCTATTAATAGTAGATCAGTTTGGTATTTTGCTTCATGAAATAGCAGCAGATGCTTCAGAAAGAAATGATTTGTAATTGTATTGAAAAAGGTTGATCAAATATTATTTTAGGTATCCAAATACGTCAAAAATACTGGTTATCGCCCACATTGGCGATTTTTTTTTAAATTTATTTCTTGTAGCACAGGCTTTTTCTTTCTAAAACAGTTTATCTTTTCTAGGAAAAGGAAGGCATGGCCTTTTTCAGGGTTACACATTTTTCAGCTAAAATTTGTCTTTAAAAAGTTTCCTTAAGACTAATGTTCATTAAAAAATTCTCCACCCTCAGCATGATATCTCAAAAACTAATAGAGATATTTAGATAAAGATTTCAGCGTATTTTTTTAAATTATATATGTAATAAATAGAATTAAAAGTTATATTGTTGATGAAATACTTTTTTCACTTATAGGTGTTTTTAGAAAAATTAAATTGTGAATGTATGGGAAAAATGCATATGTATGTATAATTTTACCAATAATTTCTTTGCAGTTCAACATTTTTCGTAGATTTTGGTACATTTTATTCAACGTCATATTCTATAAATTGTGTACAAAGAAAAATAGGATTGCTGTAGAGTATTAACCGTTTTGGTTAAATTCCATTAAAATTTTCTACAAATTTCCTTATTTCACAAAATATATCATATTTTCAAATATATATATTTTACATTTTTCGTATTTTGTATTATAATTAGCAATACATCTAAATACCATCGTTTTAAATAGTTTTTAAGAAATTCAATTTTTCAAAGAATTTCCATCGGACATAGACGGATACTTTAATGTAATTTTTGATGGCTGTAAGTAACTGATATTTAGCATAATAGTCCGGGTTATAATGAATACTTTCTCATGGGGAACGAATTCTCTCCTTTCTATTAATATCTTAGAATTAATTTTAAATTTTAATGTTCATTTTTAAAATGATTAGAATGTTAATATGAATCAAAGAAACCAAATATTAGTTTTTTTCGTTATGAAAAGTTCAGAATTTAAAAATTTCTTTACTGAATTTGATGAAAAAGTAAAGTTGCTAAATCACTTTGAGTTCAGTTATATTAATGACCCGTTTTAACCCTTCCATCATTCATAAGGCCTTTAATGTGTTTAAGTGAAACTTCTGCAGGGGGTTGTAAGGCGCTTCAAGCAATCTTTTACATTTTAAAACTCTTTATAAATATTTACATGTCTGCATTTACATGCCTTCTGCATGACAGAAAGGCGAAAGGATCAAATAATACTAAGGCCGTTTCGGAATAAGCCTCGAAATTTGGTACCTTTGTCAAACGACGAGGACAATACCTGGGTTGGTCAAATCTCACTCGAAGCTTCCGTAGCATACCAGAGGAAGAATATTTAGTAGACAACGATTTAATTGACTGTAGTCCAACTAACATGAAAGTTCTTAGATAAAATTGGGCTTCGAACCTAAACTCCTTCGGTTCTGGAGCTGAGATTTTACCAAATTAATTTGAAACAAATCTCATAAATTCAATTAGATAGCTAGTGAAACAAAACTTATTTCGAAGGATCAAATTTTTGTGCTCTAGTATCTATATTTTGAGGTATTTACATACATTTTTTTTGTATTTCCCCCTGCCCAATTCTGTATTGATTTTATATTTACATATTCTTCAAGCAAATCCTTGTTTTGAAAAAAATTAAATTTTATTTCTTTTCAATTAAAATTTTACTTTTTGCGGAAGTCTCCATTTTAAAGATTCCGTATACACCAATCTACAGCAAAACCCTTGTTTAGAAGGGGGTTCCAATCCCTGTATATCGCTTATCTTTCTATTGTACATATACATCTAAATTATGTATATTTCTCAAATATACAATCTCAGTTGCTATCTTGACCACCTGAATCATTAGAAAAGTAATTTTTTATGGAAAATTGCATATGGGAAATATTTTGTTGTGGAATTTACTGGAGTTAGACTTAGTTTTAAAAAAACGTGTTGTCTTTAAAGTATTCTAAGAAATTCATTATAATCAAATTTTATTTGATTACTGAAAGTTTCTTTTACATCTAGTAAGAAAGAATTGTGCAAGTAAAAAAACTTTTTATCCATTAATATTATAGTTTTAAATGTTTGGGCACTTATGTTTAGTTCATGATAAGACAATAAACGATATTTCATCTTCTTCCCAAGATCTGTAACAATGCGTCTTTAATTAATCATGTATGCAAAAACTAAAATATCGTCCATAAAATACAATTTAAATACTTTGTGAGTGCATAATTTTGAAAAATAAATGCTTGATAAGATTACTTAAGGTATCCGACAACGTTAAAAATATTGGTTAAAGATCACATCGGCTAATTTTTTCTATTATTGTTATTTCTTGTAGTTCGCATTTTCCTCTTTCCAAAACAGTTTACCATTTCTAGAGTAAAGAAGTCCAGACTTATCATCCAGGGGAATTTTACGCAAAATATATTTTTCAGCTTAATTATCTGTATACAACTTCAAATTTCTCACAACTTTAATTTTTATAAAATTATCCACCGTTAACATGATGTCACGAAACCCAATAGAGGTATTTACATAAAAATTTCATCGTGTGTTTTAAATAATAATGGGCAGTGAAAGGAACCAAAAGTTCTATTGTTGGAGAAATATTTTTTTATTTATGGAAATTTTTACGAAAATTAAATTGCAACTTAATAGAAAAAATGCATATATGCGCATATTTTTACTCATAATTTCTTTGCATTTCAAGCTTTTTCTTAGACTTTAGTTCATTTCATTCATTATTATATTCTATAGCTTGTGTACAAAGAAAAATAGGATTGCTGCATTGCACTTTTGTGTAGAGTGTTAACCGCTTCGGTTAAGTTTCATTAAAATTTATGAGAAATGATCCTATTTCTCAAAATGTATTATATTTTTCAAGCACTTTTTTGTATTTATTGTGTTTATTATTGACAATACATCTAAAAACCATAAATAGTTTTTTAAAAATTCAGTTTTTCAAAAATTTCCTCTCGAAGGTAGTCGGATACCTCAAGTAAAGATAAAAATGAATCGGGAAATATACGTTTATTCTTTGATGATCTGAGCTGATAAATACTAAAAATAGTTAAATAATTTTACTAACTACAGAGCTTTTAACTATTTTATTTTTAAAAATAAAATAAACTTTATTTAAAACTAATAATTTTGGCAAAAGATTAGTTGAAATTTCTGATAAGATTGAAAGAAAATGATTTCTTTTTAGCTCTCTTATGAGTTTATTTGGCGCCATCTATTATTAAAAACGTGCAGTAAGTAACGTTGGTTTGAGGAATGGACTAAAAGCTTTGGCAGGAAATTTTTTGTCTTTAAGAAAAAGTGAACACTCTTTAAAAATTGCAAAAAAACATACTCAATGCCAAAATTAGATTTTCAACGTACTAAATACAATAATTAACTAAATGTAATATTTAATTAGAAGGAAAAATTTTAATTATCACCTGAGGAAAATGAATAGTTTGTTTTGAAAATGTTTTAAAAAATGTATAGCATTATTCGGTAATTTATTTAATGTTCTGTGACATTTTTTCTTGAATTAAGGCAGGAGCACTTTGCAATAAAAAAAACTCAAAACAAACCTTTGAATGAATCATTCTAATTATCATATATTTGCTTAATTTTTAAATGGATTTATTGAAAATTTATCAAATTATTGAAAGGTATTTCAATTTTTGATGCGATTTCTCATATCGTTAGTGGAAATTTATTTTATATTTTATCCTAAAAACTCTAGTAATATAAAAAGCTTTTATGAGATAAATATAATTCCTTAGAAAATCAGAGTTAGATCTTTTTTATTTAACATTTCAGTATTCATTTATAAAAATTGTTTTTACTTTAAATTTCTCTGTAAGCGTGATAAAAAAATTTACTTATAAGAGACTTATCTTAGTTAGCAATATTAAAACTTTGGAAAATATAAATGGCAAACTTACCAAACTGTTGCTAACAATTTTTAATGTGTTTATTAAAAAGCATTTTAAATGTAGCTTTTTCGAATTCTTCGTAACTTTTTAGAATACCTTGCAAAGACAAATTAGACACATATATGATTTGTAGCATGGGAATATGTACATTGGAGTGAATTGTTTTCCTGAAATTTTGGATGTAAAATTAATTTTATGAAATTCAGCTGGATTTTATTTTTTCGCTTCCGACTTTCAAAAATAATCATATGCAAAGGATTTTGAAAGCGTTTTAAAGTCCAGAAACGTTATTTTTCCTGTTATTAAATTTGTCATCAGATATTTTTAAATCTAAATTTCATTATTTTAAAATATATTTTAAGTATATTTTATAACAAGACTTTTATTGTTTTGAATGAACCTCAAACCGTTTTCATTTTTTTTAAAGTTTACTAGCAGCACTATTTGTAAAATATAAAATGAGTATGGGAGTATTTTTGCCTACAGTGGAGATAGGGTGAATTAGACCGTTCGTTTGCTCAGATAGGGTTAGTATACCGAAACCTGAAACAGCGACATTTAATAGCAAGACGCCTAGAGAAGTGGTATCGCACAGAGGTGAGAGTCGTGATGCAATTTCTATGGACAAGAATGTGCCCATATTGAATATTCACAGACAAATCGTTGAAGTGTTCTACGGTGAAACAATGAGTAGACAACAAGTTGCGAAATAGTGTCGTTCTTTTGAAGCTGACAGAGGGATTGCAGGAAACATTTAGTTGGAAAGTCTGGAGTCACCTCCAACCCCATACATACTCCCAATGGTTATTTAATTTTCCCAGCATTGAATAAACACTTGTCAAAAACAGGGTTCATATCAGACTATGATGTACAAAAAATGGCAAGAACTGGCTCAATAGTCAACTCCATAGCCATTATTACCAAGATGGATTGACAAATTGGCCCAGCGGTGTGATAAATGCTTCAAGAAGTTTGGTGATTATGTAGAGAGGGAGCAACTACATGGGTTACTTTATTACATTTTTATCCTGTGTCTTTTCTTTGTAAATCATTTTCCTTTTGCCACGTAAACTTTTTTTGGATCACCCCTCGTGCATCAAATGTTTGATCACATGATTTTCTTCTATTGTTAAAAGCTAAAAAAATTTTATTTATTATTTTAATTAATAGAATGAATTTAAAATCCCACTAATTTAGAAGATATACGACTCTGAAATTTATACTTTTAATAGAAATATGAGGTAATGGACCCTGTCTCCATTTGAAAATTTTGTGTGCGTAATAAAGGTATCCCATATAATACAGTTGCTATAATATGTCTTTAATGTCTGATAGTCTTAGTCATAATAATTATGTCTAAGAAATATAATTGAAGTTAAATATAATCAATATCATTAGTGAATGAGTGTGTCAACAAAGACGATTACTTAGTTTCCGTAATATCTTCACTTGATTATGCCATTAATGTCAAGCCCATATTTTTTAAAAGTTTCATTACTTCCAATAATACAAGATGATTATAAAATGTCAGTACTTTTCTGTTATCCGAGCACAAATGTCGCCAATGTGAGCCAAAAGTGAGCTAAGTCGCCAAGTGAAATACTGAAGAAGGTTGTAAGAAATTCTACATTATTTGACAAACGACTAACGGGAAGTACCGAAATGTCTTTCAAATTACCTAAATAATTTCATTTCCAAAAATTTAATGCATAAAACAGCAAACAAAAATGTTTTATTGTTTGTTTGATTTACATATTATATCATCATAAATAGATTCATTTTATTTAATTGATGAATCAGAATATTTACCAGATAATTTTCATACTGAATCAGATCAGGGCATATCAGACATTTAACAGATATTTATTAGCCATAACATCTACGTAATATATTTATTTTCATAATTTGGAACAAATCCTCTTATTTTTAATTGGTTTACTTATTATTTGAATTAATTAGCTTTTCTCAAACCTTGTGAAACACTCTTTTATTAATGTAATAAAATCGACTAACTTTTTCTAAATATTTGAATTTTAAGATAAATAATAAAAACGTGACTTTCTGATTGAAATTCTAGTAAGAAATTGGAATTTTAATTAAAACTTAGTTTTATAACACTGGCATTTCAGCAACTTATATTATGTAGCTCAACTTATATCATATATTATATTGTTCAAATAATATTCTAACAGAGCCAAAAAAGATTGTGGAATCGGTCATTTTTAGAAATGGATCTTTTGCCAGAAATTTGACTCATCCAATCAAATCCATCCAGATGATATTTATCTAAACTGACTGTCACAAATAATGAAACAATATGCTATAAAGTTGAAAAAGTATCGGCAAGCACATCTTTCTGATTAAAATGCTAGAAAGAAATTGAAATTTTAATTAACATTTAGTTTTGTAACACTGTTCAAAGAGTATTCTAACATAGCCAAAAAGGTAGTGGAATTGGTCATTTTTCCTATGATATGTAACTCAACAGTCACAGATAATGAAAAAACACGTTGTGGAGCTTCAAATGTTTGGGCAAAAGATAGGAGCAATCAAATTGCTACTGTTGAGAATTCCTTTTCTTTGTATATTTGTGTAATTATTTTTGTATATTTGTCAGTATTTAGCATAATCATAATAAACTATTGTTATTCCAATTGGAATAGTTAATAAGTGCTTTCTCTCAGTTATATTTTTTCCAAACCTCTTTAAAATTTTATTTCAAAATCAATTTATAATTAAAATATTATGACTAGAATCTGTTGGATTAAATTTCTGAACATTTTAGTGTATCATGAACAGCTTTTATGATTATTTTCACTGACTGCTATACTAATTTTGTATTAAAAATATGATTTGTATGTAATGAAAAGTCAAATTTAGGAATAAATGCAAACTCTAAATGCTTCGATAATTTGATTTGACATTTATTTTAGTAATAAATTTTTGTCAAAATAGCTATTTATATTATAATAATTAAATGACGAATATTTTCTAGGCGGTACGATATTCCAAAAAGAGAATGTAAAATTTGCATGCAATAAATGCATGTAAATCAGACTTTTAGAATTTGGTTTCAAATAAATGAGGAGAAAAGAGTACAGTAAAATTGACTGCATCAATTATAAATTATATTAAATACATATAAAACAATTGGCCTGAAATTTATTTTTCGTAATTATACTTTAAGCATATGTAATAAATGTAGATTGTATTCATAGCTCTAAAATGCTTCGATAAAATATAAATTTAAGCTATTAAAATTTCAACACATTAATTTTAGTTCTTATAGAATAAAATATTTCCTACAAAAAATCCTTTGTATAATGAAATATTTTTAATACTCTTTCTAGAAGACGGTAATTTTCAAAGCTTGACTGTAAAATCTAATGAATGTAGACGGTATTTTGATTCCCTACTTTTAAAAAAATAATTGGAGAAGAAGTTATTTGAATTAAAATAAATTTAATCTTTATTCGACTAATCTTTACAACCAAATCTTTTGACTTTATATTACTTTAGACAAATTGAGTTTGAACTTTTTGTTAAAATGAAGAAGATACTCCAAATGTATAGAAAAATGACAGTGCTAATTAAATGGAAGTTTCTTAACTAGTTATTAACCTAACTTTAAGTTTGCTCAGTATGATATTTTAGATAAGCAAAATTCTCATGGAGCAATGTAGACAATGCATAATCATGTAATAACTTTATTTGTAAGAACATTTTAATATTTAGTTATAGTATGTCAGTAAGATAAAAATACTTTAATAATGAGCTTTTTAATTTAATTATTAATGTACGATATTCAAATTATTTTTAATCCAATTATTGATAATTGCATTTCATCAATTATATATAATTGTAATCCATCAATTATAAATTCATCTATTTATCAGGGTAATTTAAGGCTAAATTTAATAATTAAAATATAATCTGTACAATTTTTTCTTATTCCAATTCGGGAAATGAAAAAAATGTGGAGAATGCAGAATCTTTTCTTATAATAGAAAGAATGTGTTTGTGAGCTTGTATGAATGTATACATGATGTCACTCTGTATAATAATCATGTTATTTGAGCTTCAGAGCTCGGCATATATATATTTTTGGAAAGTGAGAACATGTACTTCAGATAGAGATTTTTTCAAGAATTTTAATTAGAATTTTAACTGATTAAAAATTTAAAGTTTAGCTTTTTTTATTTATATTCAACAACAGTAGAATACCAAAATGACTTTTACATCATTTTAAAATTCAAAATTTTATCTTTAAGGATACCAATTTTTAGAGTATAAATACGTATTTATAGAGTACATGTTGTGCGAGTATGAAAACAATAGTTTTTAACGACATCTACAAAAATCATTTCGCTGACAGAGGCTTAGGTTGAAAATTAAATTCACTCCCAATGTAAACTAAATGAAGGGAAATATAATTTTTCCATGTTTCTGCATAAAATTAAATAAAAAATAAAAATGTATTTTGTAAAAACTATATTTTTAAACACTTTCAAGAAAATAAATAAAAATATTTCTGCGAAATTTACAAGATAGAATTAATAATTCTGTCTTTTTTTAAATGAACACAATTACTGTCAGGAATTCTACCTTATTTAATGCAATCCTAGCTAAATATGTATATAATATCTAATTTTATGGGTACCAAATCTAATTTTTGAACTTTCATGCACATCTAGTAAGAAAAATAGCTTAAATAATGTAAACAATTAAATTTTAATTTAAGTATGGTCAGTGATTACTCTGATACATTACACAAAGATTTGATATAATATTAGGTTGTTCGGAAAGCAATTTCGTTTTTTCCTGACAAAGGATTTAATTGCATTTTTCGCACCCAATTTCATACTTAAACAGCAAAATCATTTTATGTTTTAAGAGCTGATATAGCAAGGCTTGAGTGTGAAAAAGTGCAGCTGATTCTTCGCAGTAGTTTTTGGATGGTGCCCTTTTAAATATGGAGAGCAATAAACAGCATTTTCGTCATTTTTTTCTTTTTTGCTATAAAAAGTAAAAATGCTGTTCAAGCCAGAAATGAATTAGCCAATATGTGTGGAGAAGATGTGTTAACAGTACATCAGTACCAGAACTGATTTGCAAAATTTTTCCTTCAAATGAGGAGGCCAAAAACCATCTCGATCAGTTTTTTTTTACAGCAAAGACCAAAACTTTTATGAGCATGTAATCATGTTACTACCAAAAATATGGCAAAAGGTATTAGACCAGAATGGCAATTTTATAATTTAATAAATAATTTATTCATTAAACGAAAATTTCTTTTCATTTTGACAAAGAAATACGAAATGACTTTCCGAACAACCCAATATATTTCATAAATTCCTTCTTAATATAATAAAATGTATTTGTTCTAGGATCAAAGAAATGTTTTTTTTTAAATCTTCTGACATCAGCACTGAAATGTTTCTATCTTATCTTATTCATATTTTTAAAACCCATGATTGATTTCAGCATAAATACTTTTTATTAGTCGAAGGAATTGTTTTATTTCAAATAATTATAACAGAATACTAGTGCAATAAACAGAAAGATGTAAAACTAAGAACTACTAAACCATTATGAGCAATGGGAATATAAAAATCTGAAATTTAAAAATATTTTTTGCGATAATCATTGAAATTAAATGTACAAATATTGAATTGAAAATTTTAGCCATCATTACCGGACGCAGCAACTGATTGCTAAAGGCGACTGATATGAAATAAAGCAATAAAATCTTTGTGAATACTATTAAGTAGTATCCTTAAAATTCCACCAATATCGAATTCATAGAAAAATGCACTAGGAATTCCTCCCTATACATACGCATTTTTATATATTCAAATGCATTTGCGATTTTATAAATTCATACGCTTTTGCAATGTTATAGAATCATACTCATTCTTAATTTTATATATTCATATGCATTGAAGAGTTTAATCCTCAAATTGTTTTTCCTTAATCGGGAGTCGAAGTATCATTCTTTAATCATAGAAGATCAAATTAAACAATTCAAGGATGTTACAGTTTTATTTAAAAATTTAACACTTCAGTAATTTTATAGATTATTAATAAATCAAAAATTATATTTCCAAAATGGAAGATTCGTCTTCGTAATAATAAACGATAAACAATTAGGAACTAATTCAAATTCATTAGTGGCGTCTAAATTAGAATCGAATCAACGTACACACAAAAGTACTCTTTCTTTTTCAATTTAAATGCAAAACAATTCCAAACGATGAATTATAAGCAAATAATTCCTGATTTAGATAAATTTATTTTTTTAAATGAATACGCCATTTAAAATAAATATTATTGACCTCCGATCAGTCCTTTTTATATAAAGTTATTTTATTTTTCAAAAGTTTGTATTTTTTGATAAATATATCTCTTTCCAATCTTTTTCCAGGAAGTTCCTCATATATTTCCACCATTATGACACTCTAGGCCATGATAATCACACATTTTCATCTCTTTGTTTCAAAGGACTAAGCCACCGCCGGGGCGCCCGTTTTCAATGAAGGGCTTCCTTCCCGAGGAAGCCGTACCGATAGCCCGATGCTAATCTGAAATAAGGGAAAATTTATATAGTGCAGATCTTTCCTTGTAGATCTCAAAATTACAATGGATATCAAAAATGAGAAAAATGCAAAATTCTGATTTTCTTACACCACTGATTACTAATAATGAAATATCAAAAAATATCCTGATTTACTTATTGTACCGATTACTAATAAGGAAATATCAATTGAAATTCTGATTTACTTATTCTACCGATTACTAATAAGGAAATATCAATTAAGATTCTGATTTACTTATTCTACCGATTACTAATAATGAAATATCAAATAAAATTATGATTTACTTATTCTACCTACAACCAAAAATGAAAAATCAATCGAAATTTTTATTTTACTTATTAGACCGATTACCAACAATAAAAAATCAATCAAAATTCTGATTTACTTTTTCTACCAATTACCAACAAAGAGAAATCAATAGAAATTCTGATTTTCTTACCCTACCAATAATCAATTGAAACTCTGATCCACACATTATACCGATTACTAATTATGAAAAAACAATCAAAATTCTGATTTACTAATCCTACCGATTACTGATAATGAAATGTCAATTAAAATTCCGATTTACTTAATGTACCAATCTATATTTACAGTAATATATACCTATTTAAATACAGTTATAAAGTATAAATAGTAATTTAAGTATAAATTACTTACAGAAATATATGCTGTATATTATTTGTGAATATTTGAATATCACTATTCAATAAAAGCGGGTAATTTTAAACCATTTCATCGGCCGCTCCAATGTTGATTCCTAAAAAATATTTTTAAAATGTTGATTATTATAAACGATTCTATTCAGAATTTCATAAGTTAATCAATTCGGTGGCACAGGACAGAAATCTTCATCTATTTATTTGGAAGTTGAATGTCAAGAATATTTCGCAGAATATGATTCCTTAGGACAAAATGACTGTATAAAATTTCATAATTTTGTGGAGTATATTAATAATAAGAAAAACCCGTATTTATGAAGCATATTTATAATAAGTAAATTAATATACTGAAACAAATAAAATAATGTTTTTCCCATAATTTAAATCCTTTTGAAAAACAAAACTAAAAACTAAATTTTTTTATGAATCCGAGCAATTTTACAGCACCCAAAAATTATTTTAATTTTAATTTGCAGTTCAATCCTTTCCACTTTAATTTAAAGCTAGAATTTTGCCTGGAGCTAACAGATAGTTAGAGAGGCATATAGTACATTACAGGTTTTAAGCCCTTATAAATGCCTGAGTGAATTATATGATTATCAAAATTTGAGCAGTTAAAATATTTTGATAAAGTAATTATTAAAATACAAGCTACGAAAAGCTGTCTGCTCTCAGCCATCTCAGCAAGGAAACTTACCAAACTTATATTGTACTCGTCGTATCTTCACTTAGCAGCTACAGTTTCTATGAAAGAACATGAAGAGTTACGTAACTTGTTCACGAACCAATGCGGTGCTTTTACCACTCCTAGATAACGAATCCTAATGTTAATAGAGCCTCCTGTGACTCATCATGCAAGACACCGTAGCGAGTCAGTTGCATCTCAAATCTAAAAAAATCGACAATATTTGGATATACTTCGTAAAATTCGAAGAGTATGTTAGAAATTCTTTTTAGTGTAATTTGGCATTCTCGCTTTTTAAGATATTTCAAAAATAATATTCCAAAATAGCAAAAAGAAAGTTACCGAAAGAAGTATACTGTGAAACTGAAACAAGCAACGACGAATCTTATTTTGACAGTTTGAACAGTGACACTGATATTGCAAGTGATAATGTGGAGAATTGTCGAAATCAGGAAGACCATAGTCCTTAGATGGAGAAAAAAGACTTAATGGCAGATTTCATATATTGCGGCACTGTCGAGACGTCACGAGTACAGACTGTGTTTTATGTTTCAACAGAAAAATTCAAGACGAAAGTCTCTAAACACTCTCTTTTTGAGACACTTGTCATTCAAAACCAGGATTTCAGAAATTGAAGATTATTTTGAAAGATATCACAGGACGGTTAATCATAGTCTATGATTTTTACTATAAAACATTGCATTAAAACATATTATTTTATTTACAGATCTAAGTTTAAAAAACGATAAATAAACTGTGTTTTCCTTCATAATCATGTATACTATATATCATTACTGACTTCAGAGGAAATTCATTGTGACCAGTATGATCGGCAATGGTTAATATATTTGCTTTTTAGTTCGTTTCGCACGAAATCATAATTTTAAAATAAAATTAATAAACCTTTAAACCTCAAATATTTTTGTTGCTACTTGCAATACATTTTTTTTCTTATAATTGATATCATTTCCAAAAAGATTTCTAGAAAAATATATACATAATTTTTAGAATTGTTTTCTATTTCCATCAAAATAATAATAAACGAAGTTTTTATTCTCCACCTTATTTTAATTTAAGGATTGGTTAGGGTATTTTTCAGTGTATCCAGTATTCATTTATAACCATTAAATACTAAATAACTTTCCAGTTGCAAGGGATATAATATTTTTCTTATAATTGATATCGTTTCTTTAAAAAAATGTACAAAATTGCTATTTTCCTGGAAAAATTTTCAATTCCCATTAAAATAATAATAATAGAAGCTTCTATTCTCCATTTTATTTTAATTTAATGATTTGTTAGAATTCTTATATTTAGTATTTACTTATATGGTATGTTTTAAAACGAAACAGGCTTTTCATCTTAAAATATTTAATTTATTTTAAATAAGTTATTTTACTAGAGAAAAATATTTTTTATACTTTGTTACTAATTTCTTCGATGATACCTTCCTAACTATCATTACATTTCAATGTTTTGCTGTATTGATTTTGAATACTATAATATTTCTTAACTGAAAATTAGAAGAAAATCTATATTTTACATGTTTTTCTTACTCCAGTTTAATTTGTATTCCTTTTTTATTATCTGTTTAGTCTTAACTTATGCATTCATTAAAATTTTATGGGTGGTTAAGTTTATATCACATAATGATTTCCGTTTTTTTAATCATTTTTAGAGTGACCAAATATGGCTTTCATATGGCCATGTGATTAAACAATCCTAACCACGAAATAAAATAAAAATTCATGAATGAATATTCACTGTTAATGTCTGTGCATAATAATTCCAACCATTAAACCTGGGCAATGTCTTTTAATATAAACTTCTAACCGATCCCTCAGATTTAATCCTAAACCAAGCAGTCGAGAAGCCTTGCAGTAATCCCTCTACCTTGCCAAGCCGAAATAATCTGGGAGATACACACGCACGCGAAACAAGATCTGCTACAAGGCAGAGATCAGCAGTGACCTTTCATCAACTCTGGGCTATACATATCCGATCAGGCTGTAAACATCTCAACTCTTCTTCCGATGGAACAGTAATTACTGAACAGTGGGAAGCTTTCAATGGTCCCATTGTCATCATCAGAACTGTTTAGGTGTATTCCCATGCACGTAGAATCCATCATCCTGTAAACCGGACAAATTCAGTAAGGGAAGTTCATTGATAATTTATTTTCGGTCCATTGAATTCACGAGATAAGTATTATTTTCAATTTATAGCAGGAGGAGGAAGTGCAATTTAAGTAAATTCATTCATCGATGGTAGTTAGTACTATGTTTAATTAATAATAATTGATCAAAATATAAAGTTGTATTAGTATTTTTAGCTGAACTATTGATTACGGCAATACGGTAATTTGTAACTACTACGGTAATTTATCTATAATTTATTGAAAATTAAATAATTATTTTGACTCAAAACATATTTTAGTTTATAAAGTAAATATTTCTGTCCAGTTTGTATTCTATTCTACCGAAAACTATGATAAGTCAATCAAAATATTAAATGATTAAATATTAAATAAATTTTATTTCTATAGAAACTTTTGGTTAATTTGAAAGAAAAGGGACCTATTTTTAATTTTAAAAAAGTTTTTGAAGAAATGTTCTTTAACATTTTTTAATACTAAGGCTCAAATCCTTGTCTAAAGTCATCTAATTTCTCATTGAATATTTATAACAAGTATTCTGTTATAATATATCTTCGGGAAAACAATCTTCAAATCTTTCCTACTATACTTACTGATTTTCCGGTTTACAATTCAAGATAAAAATATATGTCACTTAAAAGAATTTCTCAAAACTAAATCATCCATATTTTAGTTATTTATTATTATTTAAAAACTCAATGAATAAACAGTCTTCAGCAAACTTTTGAAAGTCATCCGCAAGGAAGTGAAAATTAAATTATTCCACTGAGGAATTCAGAACAATCAGAAATTAACCATACCTTTATTGAGAAATAAGAAGGATCATGTTGGAAGAACCAAGTGAAAGTACGTCTGTTAGACGTAAGTCTATGGACCCTGTAAGTCAAGTGATACATCTCGAAGAATTGCCAACTCCAGGAAGCCGATTTGAGTTGCAAGAATTGCTAGGAGTTGGAACTTGTGCTAAAGTATATGCAGCTATAGACAAACAGAAAGGTAAGAAATTTGTAATACATACTCTAATGAATGCATCATATTGTAAAATCTTATTTTAAGAATTTAAAAATTACAGGAAATATGTAATTCTTTTATATTATAATAGCATTCATTTCTTAAACAATTGACTTTGGCGATCAGCTGAATTGCGGGAAATAAAATTGATTGTGTATAATTTCCGATGAATCATTTGTGTAAAGCTTAAAGCTCAAGAAATTGGCATATGAAATATTTTTAATTAAAAAAGTAATGGCACAAATTAGAGTTGTGCAATTTTAAAAACTTTACGCATGTTCTGTTTACTCTGAACATGAAATTTCCTACAAGTCACGTTTAATGATATTACAGAACGAATAAAAATTAAAATGTTCTATGTTGGCTATGTGAAACTGCATGTCGTCTTCTTTCGCTGTAATATAATTTCTCTTTCTAATTCCTATTGCAAACTGTGCAAATAGAAGAGTCTTTTATTTACAGTTTTCAACAATAGTAAAAAAGAAGTCATGCTATTAATTTTTTAATTAATAGATAAAAAAATATTTTAATTTCATTTGAAAAATGAAAACTGTTAATTAAAACAATGCAAAAAATATCCATAAAAATTTTCGATATGATTGCCTAAAAATTCAATTGGTAACCTAAAACCATTTTCTAAATTTTAAAATAAAATGAAATTAGTTTCTTTATTATATTTCAGCAACTACAATACAAAAATACAAAAACAACACCTAATATTTAATTAAATATAATTTTTAATAATTGCTAACAATGGCATATTCCCATTTATTAAAATATTTTTGAGACAAATTTACTAACTCTGAGTGAAATTTTTTTGTCCTATAGAATTCAAACAGGCAATTCGAAGAAGTGAAAATATTATTTTATAAGTCTCTTCAAAAGTTGCTGTTATAGCATTTACTTGATATGCTTAATAACAAAAATTCATATCCATTTAAATGTGAAAATTAAAAGGAACTTTTTCGTACAATTTAAGAAAACATTTATAAATAGGAATTCTCTAAATGCATAGCCTTCGCAAGAAAATATCAAAAATTCTTTTTTCAAATATGTTGTGTGACTGAAATTCAATTAATGTTCTTTTTTAATTTTATGAATAGCTTTTGCTTGTCTTCAAAAATTTTCTTATTAAACTACGTTTACATTCTAAGCGAAAAAAACTCTGTTGGTATCTTTAAACATGAGTGAAATATTTCAGGTTGTATAAAAGGCGTGTGATTTTCTTTGATATTTAATTATTTCCATGTAAATTTCAGACAGTTCGGTTTATGTGCACTTTAAAATTTCAATAATAGCCATAATAAATTATGCGTAAGAAAATCTGAATATACAAGCAAAAAAATCTCGGGTAAATAGTTTTTGATTTCCTTGAAATGTCTAGACTTTAATTTTTTTAAAGAAAAATCTAGCTTATTACCTATATTTACTTTCATTAAATATTTACATTCTTCATAATTACATTCATTAAAAAGTGTACTATTTCCTTTATTGTAGAAATTTGTATCTGTCATTCATGCATTAGATTTTACATAATCTTAAAATTCACAATCAAATATTTGAGTTAATTCTACGAGCTGTTCGGTAAATATATGACACTTCTTTCGAAATTTTCTATACATTCAATCATTTTTAGTCTGTAGAAGTTTTTTTTCAATTCTTCAAAGAAATAATTTAATAATATCAGAGTTTTTGATCAGGTAAAGAATATTAATTTATGCCTTCAATAAAAAGAATCATGACGGGAACATAAGTTGTAATATTTTATTTCAGTTCAAGGAAGTAAAGCTCTCTAAACTGTGCATAAATGTAAATTTTTTCTTATACTTTAATCATTTTTGATAAAAATGATTAAAGTATAAGAAAATATATAGTATGATATAGTATTATCTAGTATGATAAAATATTGACTTAAGAGTCATTCTATGATCAATGGTTCTCGATTTGATTTTTTAAATATCCGCTTATTATGCGTATCTGATGACTATTATATCCATAATCAATTCTAACGCCCATATATGATTTAAACTGTTACCGTATGACATGATAAGCAAACATGAAATAAGTGAAAAGTTTTTTAGATTAAATTTTGTTGCTCTCTAAATGTCAAATATAGAGGACGTTTCTTTGACGAAGTATATATACACTGTTCTTGATCACATATTCTATGCTGCTGTTTACAAAAAAAACAGAAGATTTTAGACATGGTAATCAGGAAACAGTTTTCTTGACTAGTCATCCAGTTATTCATATCGAACCACTCCTTATTTTTATGCAATTTCCAATAAGAAATTCCATATCAAGGTTACGAATATTTCCTCAAAGCAATAAAAATTGCTCTCTTCATAAACGACTAATTCCACAAGAATCTCATTGGGTTTCCCAGTGACAGTTAAAATAAATTTTCTCTGCCTTTCATTGAGAGCTACACGTCATTCACACTCCTGGTGAACATTTCCTTTCCGACTGCCGTGCAAAAACAACAAATACTTTCTACACAACTTTTAAGACAAAGCGACTGCACTGCTATCTGTGGTCAGGAAGGGGAACTTATCCCGATACTCTTAATTAGTATCATTTAAAAACTCATAGTAAAAGATTTCAGGGAGCCTCCAATAAATGATGCTTAATCTCATATAAATGTGTGGTTTCGAAGTTTGGAAGGGGACAGCCAACTTAAGAGCCTTCTTAGTCATCGTTCAAAATTACGAGCTCCTTTCTAAAACAGCCTTAGTGTTGCTTTAAAAGGGGACGTTAATATAACTAAATAAATTAATGTCACATAAAACGAAAAATGGGAAAGATGCACTGTGATATCGTAATAAAAACGTCTCCTGAATATAATTTAGTTGTTGAAGTACAGCATTAGTTTTCAGTTCAATACATCCTCGAATCCGTTAGGGTTTCTAGTCAGTTCCGTAGGTATATTTGGGAAGATTTATTGAAAAAAAGGGAAATAAAAAAGGAGACAGTACGATGCAAACTACACAATACAGAATTTATTTAGTAAAAAGTTATCAGACCATGGGCTTAAATGAAAAAAATTAAGATTCATCAAGGAAGTGGCATGATTGGAAAAATCAGTATGGATGCACTACCCTTGGAGTTGGAATAAGGAACTTATTCTCAACCTGGATCTGAAGAAATGTCTTCAATTATTCTTGAGAGATTTCTTAAAGTATCATGTTTTCATGCTGAATAATTTTTATTACATAGCTCTACCGACTGATTCAAGGTATTTAAGTGTTTGAGATATGAGGTAAACGAGCAATCGTTGCTTACAAAATTATGTATTGTGTGCTGTAGGAATCAAGTTTAAACAAACTGTGGGGTGGATTGAAAACTTATTATTCAAATTTCATGAAAAGACAGGAAAAATATCAGGAAACCAATTTCACATGGAAAAGTATGTCAGTAAATGTACGCATGCTTATACAGAAGGCGCTATGTGCATCCAAACAGTGTACAGCTCGCCCGACCATTCCCTATGTAACTCGAAACTAATACGAGAAATCACTCAGCGCTAAATAGAAATTGTAGGCTGGAATCATTGGTGACTATTTGCTGGTGGTAAGCAGACCGTAAATATTTAATCTTTCTCGAGACAAAGTTATAAGCATTTCTGTAAACTGCTCCAGCGCATATCTACTAAAAGATGTGGTATCAAAATGACGGAGTTCCAGCTGCTAATTGCGGATTATTACTTGAGCTCAACATTCAGAGCTTTATAAATAGGCAGAGGTGACCTTTGATATTCTGGTGACATGACTTATTGCCCATGGATTTCTTTTTGTGTGCGGGGGCATAAAACGCCATGCATATGAGGTCCCCTTCAACAGAAATTAAACTTATTTTACGAATAGTGGCAGCTGCAAGCATTAGCAGCGATATCCCAGGCGTTTCTTGAAAATGTTCAATGGTCAATGCAACTGCGCTGTGTTAGTGCAAATAGTTGTGATTTTGGGGAATTTCTCTGAACTTGTACTTTACGTTACTAGAAAAAATGTCACATTCGTTATAACTTGACTGTAATATTTCCTTATGTTCACTTCACTTGCCATTTTATCCATTACCTTAGAGAACATATTTTCCTATATCAAATCGGTTTCCTGGCGTATTCCCTATCTCCCCTCGAAATTTGAGCGATAAGTTTTAAATCACCCTGTATTTTGTTGCATATTATTCTAACTGAACCATTTTCTTATTCTTCTTGCCTATGCTGAAAACTAGATTTGCTTTAGGGGGATTTTAATGTAATTTTTTGTAATTGGACATTTCATTAGGATAATTCCACAGATGTAGTTGGATGACCAAGACTATTATTTCGTCATTGCATTTATATTTCAAATTGATCTACTTCTTACTAGTTATTGAAGGAAAATGATAACATGAATTCCATGTGATATTAGAGTTTTGGCCGAAAATGGACTCTCTGTCTTTAAGCTTCATTTCTTGTTGCTTCATACCAATTCTCGTGATTGTTCATGACACTGATGTGTTTTAGCGGTTCACATTTTGTTATTGTTGCATTCTTTAGAATCATAAATGGATAGAAATTAAATGTTTAACAGCAAAGTATAAGTATGGATCAGAGTAACCTAAAAACCCTACAAGAAGATATTTTACCTTCATATGTTGAAATTAAGCTGAACTTGTGTACCAGATGCTAACCCGTAACTCACTGGAGAGAGTCAAAATAACCTCCGCTTTGTTCCTTAGCTCTAATTACCATGTAGCATTTTGTCCGTGAATATAATCATCACTTCAGTACCTTCAAGTTGATTTTTCAGCAATATATCAGTATGAACAAGAGCATATAAATGGGTTATTTTTTTTTCTTTGTTGAGTCATTGACTCAGTGTCTTTGAAATTGCTTTTAATTTGAATAATGCAATAAACATATCGAAGTATTTCTAAAATAATATTTGAAAATATTGTATTATTCCTTTTTGTTTATTAAATTCTAACTGTTATCAACATTTATGTAATCCCGTAATATCTAAACGAAATAAATACTGAATAAAAGATTATTGAAGGTTTTCTTATAGTATCTTTCTAACATTTTAAATCAAAACATTTAACATATTAATATTAAAGTTTCTTATATTTACTACATGATTTCCAAACTGTTTTGTCCGAATAAAATGTCCAATAAATTTAAATGTCCAGAATAAATGTCAATAAATGTCCAGAATAAATTCCAATGCGATTTTCAAAGCACAAAAAAGTAAAATAACATTGGAGTCATATTTACTCCATGTCTTTGGCCGCTTGAGGAAATTCATGTCACTAGTTAAAGGCTAAGTACATTAACGGCATTTGCAGTAACAAAAGCCCTGTTTGATTTCAGTAATTCATTTTTTTATCATGATTACTTATTTGAAGATGACTTTTGCTCTTATAGAGAAGTCGTCGATCCCCATCACTTTCCACACATCCTGCCTTTTACTCGTTCATAGTACCTCTAAAAGCTCTCATCTTTGCTAGAATGTCATTGTTTCAAAATAGTCCTTAATAATTCAACTGCTAAAAAATGAATCATAAGCAGATTAAAATTATAATTGAACCAGGAGGAATATTCCCATTAGATTATTCCAATCAATTTTCAATGAAATATTTTAATATTTCTCGTATTTTATTCATAATATATCCTTAAGACTCCTCAAGTGTCTAATTTTTATGATTATTTTATATTTTCACTCATATTGTTGAATATCAAATTCCTTCTTCTGGTTTTCTTGTGCTCAACATATTTTTCATTATAGTTTTTACCATTTTCTTATTATGTTATAGGTATTCGTAATTTGACATTTGTATGTTTCTTTGCAATTTATGGCCATGTAATTTTCCTTCCCTTTTTTAAATTAAATCCACCATCTATACCAAGCTGGAAAGTGTTGTATGAGCTCTAAAAACGTAATTGGATTTTTTTAAGATTTGTTATATTCAAAAACATAACCTGACAGATTGTCCAAGTATATACTAATTTGATCCAAAATTTGATGTAAATTTACAATTATTTCACTAAGATTACATGACAATCTATTAACTTGCTGTGTTGATGAAATATTGCTTATTTTCTTCAGTCATACACAAACAGATTTCATCGAAAGTTGTAGTTAAATTTTCAGATTTGATATGAAGACTACCTTCCGAATTTCCTTCGTGTAGCTTTTCCAATTTTGCTTCATCATAATGATAGATAAACACAGTGGGTTTTACAAGGAATGCAGTGTCTAATATTTAAAGATTCGGTTAGAAAAAGTTAAGATAAATATTTTTATGCATAACATTTGGATAATTAGACTACGATAATTTATGTTCGGGACCCCACATGTGATACATCAAAATAATTTAATTAACATGTTCTGTCTGAATCTGAGAATATGGTTCGTTGTGGAACACCCGTTAATATTAGTTATCCAATAACAGTTTTTTTAAACAAGATCTTCAAATTCATCCAGTTCGTTGAAGCCTAGAGACAAATTATTCTTACAATTATAATGCCATTTCTTTGACTTCCTCTTTTTCAAGATAATAAAAATATTGTATTAAAAAATTCAGGATTTTTACAATAGTTTATCTGTCTGTAAATTTCTTTAGAATGCATGTATAAGATGAAATATTTTACATAAATAAAAAAAAAAATTACAATTTGATATAAAAATATCAAAACTATTTTAGAACAAAACAAGAAATATTTGCAGTTAATTTTAAAGACAAAACTGCTGACAAAACAGATTTGCTGCTTTCAGTTCTTTAAAGACTTTTTAATTTCTTCAAATTTTTTATTTGACAAAAAAAATGAAAATCTTATAACAAAACACAAAAACGATTTAAAAAGAGAATTTTCAATGAAGTCAATCAAATAATACTCTTTCAAGTAATGTTTATTTTTATAAAATTTCAATCAAATAGAATTTTTTTTTTAATTCCCCATGCAAAAAATGGCCCAAAAAGTGTCAAATTCATGCTTTGCGTCGTTAACGTTTTTACAGAAATAATTTAGATTATGATTACTTTTCTTATTCTACCTTCTCTTACACCCCTCTTTGTGCTTTTATACTATTCTGAAAAAAAGAAATAAAAGGCTGATTTCAATTACTGTTATTTTCAAACATGTTAAACTTGCTGTTTTTAGATAATCTAAGCCTCATTGTGAATGAATTTTTTAAAAAACAGGATTAAAATATATGGATGGATGATAATCTATTCAATTCATTTTCATTAAAAGATATTTTGTACTTTATTTTAATTTTGAAATAATGGTATTCGCAATGAAATAAAGATTTTTTTTTCTCTTTAAACATATGAAATTTTAAGAAAATAAAAATGATGAGTACTTTTTACAAAAATTTCTAATGAAAAAAGTGAATGATAAATAAAAAAAAATATTTTTCATAATTACCAGAAAAATAATTTTGAATTCATAATAAGAATAATGAAAAATAAATTGCCTTCTTTTTCTGACAAGTGTAGAAAAGACTATTTTTCAATGTAGCAAGTTATTCTTCGAGATTTTTATAAAGGATAATAAATAAAATGTATTCATAAAAATCATTTTCATGTTTTTTCAATTACAATGCCTCTGAAATAGAGAATACCGGCATAAAAATTTTCTTATAATATGTGTTTTTGTTAATATTTGCTTTTTAAAGACTGTTACATAGAATGCTTTTTAAACGGGTGAAAAAAAAACGCTTTCAGAAAAAAAATTGCTTCCTTTTTCGGCAAATAACAACAAATATTATAAGTGTTTATGATAACTCATTGCATGCTAAGCATATCTTTTTTTGCATATCTTTTTCCTTATAGAATATTTAGGCATTCTTTTATATTCAATATGTTATTTCTATAAAATTTTATGATATATTTCCAAACATTATTTTTTTTTGCAGTTTGAATGTATAATGTGTGAAATATAAAGTAATTATATTTTTAAGGTGATTTAAACTTCGGAAAACTGCTTGTACGAGTGCATATTGCTATGAATTCGGGATTCGTTCGATTTCTTGATTATGAGTTGGGTTTTCAGGGCGCCTAACCCTGACAGGGGAATATCCCAGGTAATGGTAGTCTGCATAGAGCTTAGCAGTCAATCTCTTCTCGTTGCCAGCTGCGATGCACTCTAAAAAGGATGTAAAGGTTTGGTGGTTCTTTTGACTTGGTGAGATATGACGTAATCGTTATTCCACTGATTTCCATCTTATGAAATGTCGCCAAGATAGTCAAAAATTTCGCAAAGTCACTAAGTTTGACGCCAAGCGCAACTCTGCAAACGGAGAAACCGATTTTTCGATAGAGGGCACTAACGATTCGTCTGAAAGTTTTACCTAGAAATATAAAAAAAAATATCAAAAGGCTTGTAAATTTGTATAAATACAATAGTAACGTGATTTTATATGGACTGAAAGTGTATTTCACATATATACTTTTATTAAATTAAAATATTAATATGAGATTTTGAAGGGTTGTCACTTTAAAGGAAAGATTGTTGAATTAAGAGATACTAAATTTGGCATAAATATACAAAGGAATGTAAAAAATTATATCGCATTTTATTTCTTATTCTGATTTTAGATTATTAATAAAATGAGTAGATTTATTGATAACTTTTAGTATAATAATAACAAAACTATTATTGATCAATATAAGTTCGAAATTGTCTCGAACTAATAATAACACTAATAATATTTATTTATTCTAGAAACAGTAATTTGATGATTTGAAAAAAAAAATTGTATCCATTTCTCATCAATAATTTCATTGTTATAATGAAATTTAAAATCCTTTTTAGCTCGCAATAAATATTCATTAGAGTGCTTTGTTAGCCGGCGTCCTCGCCTAAGAGTAACTCGTCTTCCCAATGGTCTGGGCGTCCTTGGTTCCTGGCAAGGTATATCGGTGAGGTTTGTGAAAGTTCCTCTCTCCTGTAAAAAGAGGTTTTGCAAGCGAGTGTGTGAGTGTCTTCTTCATATGAGCTAGAAGTCGAATTTCTGTCCTCGAGTGCTCAAGGGTCTTTTCCTTCAGTAGCTATTGTACCCTGTTTTCATGGTTTTAGGGCGTTTTTTTTCTCATTATTGGTATCAATTTCCAATCCTCATTATTTCTTTAAGTGTCATTGCTCGAAACCACATCAGTTCTCTTGGCTTCATATGATAAACGTAGCTGTGAATGTCAGCTAAATGCTCTATTAAATTCTGTATTTTGCAACTATTAAATTCTGTATTTTATAACTATTAAAATTTGTATTTTAAAATTTAGCTTACCATATAGCTACATATATAATTCGCTTATCATACATTCACATAGCTATGAGTATTCGCTTATCATACATTTACCTATACAATGCTATTTATAATTCAGTTACAAGTCTCTCAAAGATGCATGAATCTGCACCTGGCCCAGATAATATCACCTATACCATGATCAAACATCTAACAATAGAGTCACAGAAGAATTTGTTACATCTATACAACCGCATTTGGCGAGAACACAATTTTCCTGTTATTTGGCAACAGGCTGTAATTATTCCTCTCTTAAAACCAGGCAAAGATCCGACCAATCCATCTAACTACCGTCCAATAGCTTTGACAAGTTGTCTTTGTAAACTAATGGAAAGAATGATAAATAATAGATTAATTTATTACCTGGAAGACAGTAAATTTCTACATCCATCCCAAAGTGGATTTAGAAAAGGTCGTTGCACTCTCGATAATATTTTGGCCCTTGAAACTGATATCCGTCTCTCCTTTCTACAGAGAAAACATCTAGTTGCTATCTTTTTTGATATTGAAAAAGCATATGATAGAACTTGGAGGTATGGAATTTTAAAAGACTTACATAACATCGGATTAAGAGGAAATCTTCCCATTTTTATAAAGAATTTTTTAAAACTCAGAAAATTTCAGGTTAGAGTGGGAACAGAGCTTTCAAATTTTTTTATTCAAGAGGAGGGTGTTCCCCAAGGTAGTGTTTTAAGTGTAACCCTCTTTATCGTAAAACTAAATAACATTTTAAAACAATTATCCCCTTTTGTGAAAGGATCATTATATGTTGATGACCTGTACATATCCTGTACAGGAAAGAATATGAATTTTATCCAAAGACAACTGCAGATTGCAATCAATAGTATTAATCAATGGTGTAATGATAATGGCTTTACTATTTCTACTTCGAAAACCGCTTGTGTCCATTTCTGTCAAAAACGCAATATTCATTTTGACCCTGAACTAAAATTAAATGGAGAAAACATACCATTTGTCAATGAAATTCGATTTTTGGGTGTTATCTTTGACAAAAAGCTCACCTTCTTGCCTCATATACAGCAGTTACGGAAAAAATGTGAAAGGTCTCTAAATATTTTAAAAGTATTATCGACAACAGCATGGGGGGCTGACAGAATCTCCATGCTTAAGATTTACAAAGCTACTGTACTCTCTAAGCTTGATTATGGCTCTGTAATTTATGGCTCCGCTAGCAAAAGTATATTGCAAAAATTGGACCCAATTCACCATGCAGCTCTTCGTTTATGTACAGGAGCTTTCCGAACTTCACCCATTAAAAGCCTATATGTCGACAGTTTTGAACCATCCCTTGAATCTAGAAGGCAAATGCTTTCATTAAATTATTATTTTAAGATTAAATCAGATATAAGCCATCCATTTCACAATTTTGAACTGCGTCCTTATTTTATTCGATTGGCCGAAGCCAGGCAATCCTTTATTCCTGTATTTCATAGGAGAGTGCACAACATTCTTACAGATTTTAATCAACTCCATTTAAAAGTAACCCTTCAACCAAAAAATAAGATCCCTCCTTGGAAAATTCCTGTTTTTCATTATTTAAACCCTTTTGCAAATTTTACTAAGTCTGACACATCAGATATCATCTATCAACAAATATTTCTCGAGCACAGGCAGCATTATGCTGACTTTATTCCAATTTTTACAGATGGATCCAAATCAGCCAATAGTGTATCTTTTTCAGTTATTTTCCCTGATAATGTGTTTTCATTTAAAATTAATTCTTTCTGTTCAGTGTTCACGGCAGAGATAACTGCTATTTTATACGCACTAGAAGAAATCTATAATAGACTACAAAAGCAATTCATTATTTACACAGACTCCCTTAGTGCATTAGAATCTCTTAAATCATTTCATCCTCAGTATTATCACCCACTTGTTTTAAATGTTTTGGATATTTTAAATAAACTGGAATCTAGAAATTTTAATGTTTTATTATGCTGGGTACCGTCTCATGTTGGGATTGTGGGCAATGAAAGAGCAGACAAAGCTGCCAAATTGGCGACTGCCTCAAAGAATACTTCAGCACCTGTAACAGACTTGAAAAAGCATTTAAAAATATCTCTCTTAAACAAATGGCAAAGAGAATGGGACATTGAAAGTGAAAACAAACTTCATCGAATTAAACCTACTATCGAACTATGGCCTTCACAAATGAATAGAAAAACGGATACAGTTCTCACCAGATTGAGACTGGGTCATACTCGGTACACGCATCGTCATCTGCTGTTAGGAGAACAAGCTCCAATGTGTTCTCGGTGCAATTGTACTGTGTCCGTCCAACATGTGCTTTCTGAATGCCCAAATTTTGATACACAGCGTTTACATTATTTTAAATCCAATAATATTGATTTATCTGCTTTACTTGGGAAATCGCCCCATGATAATCTCTTACCCTTTTTAAAATCTATTGGTTTTTATTCACACATTTAGTTTTTTCCTCCAAATTATAACAATCATTTTTTTTTTCCCAAATTATATCAATCAATTTTGTTTTTTCAAATTTTAAATTGTATCAAATAATTTGAAATTTTTTACCTTGAAATCATTTAGTCTGGCGCAGCATGGTCAAATCTATGGCCCTTGTGCCAAAAAACCAAACCAAACCAAACCTATAATTCAGTTCTTATATTTAGTGGTAACTCTTTGAGTTTACCAAATATTTTCACATTTGGTTTTTGTTGACATAAGAAGACACAAAATAAAGATCAATAATGCTAAAACAATCCGAAATTATTCGAGTGTTCTACCTATGTTTGGATTCGCTTAACAATTCTGTGTTACTAAAAATAGGATCACAAAAATTCTATGAAAAATGTTTCAGCTTTGTTGACTCTGATATTTGACGTCAATGTTTTGACGTCAGTGTCAATTATTTTGCAAATGGAGAAAAAAAACCGCCAAAGTAATATTGATAAACTATAATCTTTTACAATCTTTTAATCATCTTTTTTTTTCACTTACAATCTCTGGCGATATAATCATATACAAGTTTCTTATTGACAATAAAATAAGAGATTATAGGTTTAAATTTCCATGATATATGCTTACCATTCCATTAAATTCAAGTTTCAATATACAAAGACGTTTCTCTTAGCATATAAAGAATTCTAAATGCTATAAAATTGTTACATATTTAACCCCGTTTTAAAAGAATATATTAAAATTTTGAATATTTTCTATTCAAAAATAATATTATCATCAAAAAGAAATTTATATTCCGAAAGACTTTCTTAGAAAAAGATATATTATATTTGGAAAAAAAAATAATATATTTCAGAAATTTCAATTTGAATAAAAAAAATATCTTTAAAAAATCATGAATAAACTAGCAAATAATAATTTCAAACTAGAAATAATTTGAACAGGAGTATGAGTAATGTTTATAATTTTAAAATGCGTCTAACATTGGAAATTCAAAAAAACTCAATTTTTCAAGTAGATATTTTTGCCGCTTAGTGAAACTACAATGCCACAAAAATATTTCAAATCTTTTTTCTACCCGAAATTGAATGCATTGTTTACTAAAACAAGGCTTATAACTGAAGTAGTGAATTCTTTTTATTTTCATTTTAGCAAACGATATTTTTTTCATCCCGATAAAGCTGAATTTTTTTTTCTAATGTTATCAAATGCGATTCTGCTAACATTTTTTTTCCTTCATTTCGCTTTTCTAAAAATAATTTTCTCTATGCATTGTTTAATGGAGTAAAAAAATGTACAATTAAAAGATATTTAAAAACTTACTCTCATTTTTAATACTACTAGGCTTTTCGGATTAAAGTTTGCAAGAAATTTAATCTAAAGGTTGTAGGGGGAAAAAACACTAAAATAAATCAAAGCTTTAGCAACGCACTTCTAAAGAGGACGATATATATTTTTTTTCACCCAAGTTTACTTCAGGCTTTAGTACAGAATAATGAGCTACTTTTTCTTCATTAAAAGTATATCCTAATAACCATTTCTTTTACAAACTCTTCCATCGTAATTAAGTAATTAAAGTTTTTCCTCTTTTTCAAGGTTGCACAGTAAAAGCTTATTGGTAATTGATCCATCATCATAATTATGTAGTGTTAGTGTGATTGTTAAAGTTTTAAGAGCTAATTTTATTAAGTGATTTAAAGGAATATGCAGAATTTTTCCTCCGTAATTGGAGAATAGGGTAGTTTAAAAGCATCATTTTTTTTATTTTATCGCTAACTAGTTATTGATTTAAGGCACAAATATGTGAGATTTATATGAAAAAAATTGATAATTTTATGGATATGGATATTTTTATATATAAAAAGAATTGCCTGTTGTATGAAACTGTATTTATTATATAACAGTTTATTAAAATTAAAGCCATAAAATCCTCATTTATTATGCAGATTCTGTATTAATTTTCATTTAAAAATATTTCTTTGTAGATTAATTATTAATTTTTCTGCCTCAAAATGCAATGGACTTTATTTGATAAATAAAGCTTAAAGAATTAGTGTTGTATTAAATAAGCATGTTTTCCTTATATATATATACTAAATGTGAAAGTAGATGTGTTTTCTGTATAGAGCAGTCAATTAGACATAGTTTTATAAAATTGAGCACAGATCATCTTTCATCGAAGGAGTGTGCTCCTCAGATCATCTACTTTTTAATTTTAATTGGAAATTAGTATTAAATAAATTATTAACATTCTACTTGCACAAATTTTCCACTCATAAAAAATAATAACTTTTGATATCTTTGGTCGGTGGCATTTGGAAATATAGGGCAATTATGATTAAATTTCCCTTTTCAAAGGGTCATAAAAGGAAAATAGTTTATCAAATATTTTCAAACTAGGTGATAGTTTAAAGGAAGTCTTGATGATTTATTTTCATCCCAAAAAAAATCAAAAATTCATTGCTATTGATAAAATGGCGTTGTATGCAATATTGTCAAGCATATTAGGACATGAATACCCCTATTAAAAATGTGTTCAATCATTTCTGAAAAGCGTTACAAAGCCTGTACAATGTAGCGCCCACCATTTTCTAAAAGGAAGTTATATCGCATTACTGCATTATCAACAATAGTTCTTAGTATATCAAAAAGAATAATTACGCACATGTCTGTGTGTTGAATCTTCAAGTTCCTCCAAATTGTTTAAATTATCGCAATAAACAGCGCTTTGGAGAAACCAACACTGAACATGCTTTCTAACATGTTTCAAAAACAATTAAACACATTTTAAACTGGTGTCTTCGTACGCTAATCTGCTTAATAATATTGTATACAATATTTCCCAATGGTGATGAGGTTTTGAACTTTTTGGATGGAAAAGAAACTCCCGTGACGTCCTTTAAAACTTCACTAATTTTGATAGCATTTGGTCCAGTAGTTTTCCTTTTAAGACCATTTCAAAATTTAATTATAACTACCCTGTATTATGACATAAACTGTTATTCTGTAAGATTTTGAAATGTAAATATTAGCTATTTAATACCATTAGTAATCTAATTTTGATCATTTCAATAAATCTCTAAAAATGTAGTTGAGTGGTAATTGCCCCATTATTTTCGTTTTTACATAGAAATTAGAGCTACCTTAATTTCGGATACAAATGCGTAATAACAAGTTTTTTTAACTACTGACATTATATCTTAATGAATTCTACTTTCATTTTTTATTTCATCATTTCTTTTGTGAAATATGTAGTCAAGGTCTCTATTATAATAAAAAAGTTAGAATTATTTAAGCATCTGGTGAAGATGAAAAATACTAATCTCGACATTTCGGAGTCATGAACTATAGCCTCATTTTCTCATATTATAGTTTTTCTCTAGCCATCATTGCCCATTGCCAGTTGAAGTATAAACTTTCCTATTTAAGTATGGCGCGTCTTTTGTAAGTTGGGATTCGACCTATAGCACTTTTATATCCCCACCCTCTAAAATTCAAATAGTAAATATATTAGGAATTATAACAGTATTTTCAAGGGTAATAGCTGCTGATTTTCTTTTGTTTCATTGACATTTATTAAATAATATAACTTTCTTCTAAATGTAGATGGAAAAACAATTAATTATTAAATAAAATGTATGTTAATATGTTTTAATTAGGGATGCTCATGTTGATAATAAAATGAAAATTTTTTAACTGCTATATAAACTAGAGTAAATATCTAGCACTATTTGAAAGTTAAAGTAACTTTGTTAAGATAATTGCAAATATTAATGTATATAAACGAAACAAATATTCCTGTTAAAAAATCTGATAGCTGAAGATGACATCTATTCTAGAACATTATTAAAAAGAATACATAAATGCCAAGTAATTTATAACTTGTTTTATTACTCTTTTATTTAAAAGCAAAGACAATGTTTCTTTGCTGTACTAAGTTGCAAAATTATGTAAAAATGCATGTTCCTGATGATAGGGTATTTTATGATACGAAAATTAATTTTTAAGTAAAAGATTACTTTCAATTATATTTTAATTCTATAAAAAATGCATTGATAAAGTGAATTTAAAAAAGAATTGTGAAAGAAAAGTTGATAAATTAGGATTGAGAAAAAAATTGTATAATTATATTCAGTAAAATACAATAAAAATTAATATAGAATATATTTTTTAAAATATATGTTAGTAAAGTTTATCTCCTCTCATCACGTGTAGCGTGTATTCTTATCTTTACTTTCAAGATGGATGGTGCCGCATTTAATCCATTTATCTTAAGTGACAATTTCCCTCGTTGAGAGTCGAGGAGCGGGAGACTTACAATGTTTTTATTGGTTCTCAAAAAATGAACCACAGCACAAATTGGCAGCTCCGTCCTCTCAGAAAGTAAAAGAAAAATCTTGAAAGACAAGACCACCACAAAAACAACACTGCTGAGAACTGTGGTTTAGTACCAAAAGCCATCACCATCCACGATACAACCCTTCCAGAAGGAAGGGTTGTACCGTTGATGCCCAGTTATCTATGAGGGGAAACAGACGACCTTTATTAATATTGAAAAATAACTTTTATAGAAAATCAAATATATACTATAAATATTGTTAGAATTCCAATCGATTAAAGTATTTTTGCCAGCAGTTCGGATATTTATAAACTTGGATTTGGGTTGTCTGTGTTTACTTTCCAAGTAGTGTATATCATGTAAAAATGCAAGAAAAGAATCGGCTCAGTGTTAAAATTTAAATCCTGCATTTTTCTGCCAGCTCATCCTTTTTTTCCTAAAGTTTGTAAAATAATTTTAAAAATTTCAAAGTGTCGTATTTTTCATCAGAAAACTTTGATTTCCGCAGCTTCAGTTTAATGGATTACTGCATTTCAAATGTCGTTTTGTATTTTATATTATTTTAAATTTGACTTCCGTTTTCTAGGTAAAATATAAACCTTTTTTCATTCCCAGCATGGATCTAGTTAGATAAACAATCATTTTATGCAGATGGCCTGAGTTCCGTCGATATCGAAGAGATACGGTTCAATATTTCCTTTTTTATTATTATTATTTTTGCCCCGGCTTGAAGGATTTTCTATCAAAACGTATTAAATATCGACCTAGTATCGATCTGACCGCTGAGTTAATATTTCATGTATCTTTACTTCAAGAAAGAAGTTCTGTTTTTCCAAAGTCAGAAAATCCTAATCAATATACTTTAAGCGAGATTCTTTCTCGGGACCGGAAATTTTTCTGATAGAGTTCGTGTCATGAAAGCATAATGAGAGATTTTCTAAGTTTTCTGACGAAGATATTGCGTCCAGAATTTTTTAATAATGTTCCAAAGTTCACCTATGGAATATATATATGATTGGACATGAACATTTAACTTCGTTGCCTTATGTAACGGAAAAATTGAAATTCATCGAAGAAGATAATAAATTCATTAGGGGACAAAGAGTTAGAAGGAGACTTAGGATGTATGTTACAAACGTCTATTTTTATGTCCAAATAATATATGGTGTCAGTAAATAAATCTATAAAGAAAAGATTATTTTTAAGATTATTTATTGAAATTTTTGAGAAACATTGTATAAAATGTGTTAAAGAATGAAAATTTCCCCTATGGAAAATATAAATAATTGGAAATGAAAATGTAACTTTATTGCTTTGTGTAAGGGGAAAAATAGAAATTCATCGAAGATGACAATTTCATTAGAGGACAAAGAGTTAAAGGGGGCCTTAAAGTCTTACATATTTCTATTGTAATGTCCAAATGATGCATGATGTCAGTGAATCAATCGATAAAAAATATTCACAATTAAAAAGAGAAAAGATAATTATTTAAAGATTTATTGAAATCTTTGAGAAACATTGTATGAAATTTTTTTGCAGCATGAGAGTTTAAGAGTAACAAAGAGTTTGAGAGAGGTTTATGATGTTATATACGTTTATTTTTATGTCCGAAGGATGCATGGTGTCATTAAATCCATCGATGAAGTCGACTAAAAGTCGAAAAGAATATTTTCTTAAAGATTGCTTTAAATCTTTGTGAAACATTGTATGAAATGTTCTGCCACATGAAAAATTTGCAATGAAAATTAGAAAAAATATTTATTTAAAAGTTTCAGAAACGTTAAGTGAAATGATTTCAGCGTAAAAAACTTTATTAACACTTATTAAAAATCTCAATTAGTGGTCTAGGAATATAGCATACTTTTCAGACAGCAACATTTTCAAATTTGACATTCACCCTAAACCTATCCTAAGTAACAAAACTTTTTTTAATTAATTATCATTGTTAAATATAAAAATCGTTGTCCCTATAGGGCAAGGCTCTAATAGAAGGCTTTTGAAAAGATAAATTTTTATTGTTTTATGCATGTAAAACATGATGTCAATAGTTGAATTAATGTTTTTATTGTCAAAAATATTTGTCATATTGGATAAAGATATAATAGAAGGCTTCTGATAAGACAAAATTTTATTGTTACATACCTCCAAAATATGATGTCAATAAATGAATTCCTGTTGTTATTGCCAAATGTTGTCATTACATTGATAGAAAATAGTTAATATAGTATAATATATGGGTATAATAGTAGATTAATTATAAGACTATTGTTGCATGCGTGCAAAACATGATGTCAATACATGAATCTCTGTTGCCTGTTGTTACCATTGTAAGCTGTCCAAAATGCTGCAGGTTACACAAATGTTCAAATGTTTCAATGTTTAATAAAAAAAATGCTTTAGATTTATCTATATTTCCTCACAAATTTTTAATGTGATATATTTTTTACATATCATGTCCCAAAATACCATCCTTATCAACGCAAAACATACTCTACAATATTGTCACTAGATCTTCAAAACATTGTACCGCATAAAGATATCGCGAAGTATCGTATGCTAAAAAGGATAGTCCTTTGCGGTTGAAGTTGTTACATCAAGATTTTGTGTTTCAACCTGTGTAAATATTCATACACGATATTTTGATATAGCGTCGTCAATATCTCATATGAATTATTTGTCATATATATATAATATTATCTGTTATAAATTTTTAATCGTTTGATAAAATACACACTTTTTCCTTGGAAAATTTACTTTTAAGTATATGGATAATAATTCATCTGCATACACTATATAAGGAACTTTTGTCAATATAGGATAATAATTTAATTAATTAAAAAGAATACGTCATTAGCGGTTTCAATTGATTCATCGAAATTTTGTATTTCATCCTGTGCAGATATTCATACACGATATTTTGATACATTGATAGTCGAGGAAATGTCATATGAGTTAGTTGCTATATATTATCTGTTATAAATTTTTAATTGTATTATATAACTATAAACATCTCACACTTTAACATGGGGAATTTATTTATAACTATGAAAATAATAAATTACCCTAAGTCCATATATCTACACATATTATTCTGCAGTATTCTAATAATGATTAGGATGTGTGCCAAAAATGGTGATACATGGGTAAAAATCAAAAATCTCATAATTAAAATAGAATTCAAATAACTATCAAAAGACTAACTATTCGAAAAAGACATTTCAAATGCATGTGTGCAAGTGTAAAAGACAAACTAAAGACATACAAAAAAAAAACAGAACCAAAAATGAAGGAGTGGGTAAGATTTTGAAAAGTTTTAATAGCTCACTATAATATTCCATCGTAACAGTATAATTGGAAGATAATAAAATTTACTGAAAATGGGCAAATTCATCTTTAAAAATAGAAAAAGGAAAGAAAAATATTTTTAAAACTTAACATAAATAAATAAGATATAAATAAAAAAAAGTAAATAAATAAAAATAAGTTAAAAAAGGAATAAATAAACAGGAAAATAAATATATACATTGGTTCAGTCTGAAGTAGAGGCAATGTTCTAGAACAAAAATCTTGCCAAAGGGTTATTTTAGCATTTTTTCTATATTCTATGAAGATATATTTCTACATATCCTATATATGAAAGTTTTGTCAAAATGACATAATAATTTAATATATTTACATTGAAAAATTTTATTGAACGGATGTAAAATATTTTTAGCAAATGACTTATTATTAGTAAATAGCAAGCTGAAAATATCTGAGAAAGAAAATTTGAAATGTTTTTCAGAATCCAATGCAATTAAATGTTAGATTCGATATAACTATGAGGAAAATACCTACTACAACTATTTCATAGCATACACTCTTATCAGTTACACTGTAACAAACAATAAAAATAACATTACTGAAACCAATTTGAATAAAAATATATTTAAAACTACAAAGTAATTTTTAAAACTTAAAAGAATTAGAGCACCATTTACTTAATTATCGTATCAGTGTTTCTATAAAGCAATTTCTGCGGTATTATTTCTATTTTACAAAACTTATCTTCAAAACATTTAATGATAGCTAAATGAATCTTAAAATGAATTTTTGGCATTTTCCTTTATGTTTGTTATCAATTAAAATACTAATAGAATATGACTGCGTGACCTATAATGTCATTCGAGATCAATATCCGGTATTTACTTAAGCTTTTGCCGATGGTCCGAAGCAGATTAATTGAAAAATACATAAAAAATGCGGATGCGAGTCTAAATACATGTTTGAATAGGAAAGAAGTATTCTATAATATTATTGACCAAAGATTATTATCGTTTTTCTGATCGAAGTATCGCATGCACATTTTTATTTCATTAATGCTGTACTTTTATTGAAAACTTATACTGCAAATATATTTTAATTATAAAAAATCATTTGTTTATACATGAATAACTTTGTTTAGAAAACTGAAAAATGAACTTGATTTATATTTAGTCAATATTAATTATCTTGTAGCAAGAAAATAAAACAAATATTTTTACAGCAAACGATAAATTACATTTGATCTGACTCTCTTAGTAATCGTTTGCTCTTTATTATTTTAAATATCTAGAACTTTCCAAACAATTCTATTCTAATTTCATGATATGTCATAGCAAGTCGAAAGTCTTTATTTTTTTTACAAATTGAAATATATTTAATGAGTTATATAATTAAAAGCTCAAATTGGAATCAAACAAAAAAATACTCTATAAAATATTTTATTATAACAATATTTACTATAGTCAATTTGAATCAATAAATACGGTAAGTCTGTTTCGCAAAAATTTTGATTATTAATCTCATGAAATTCAAATGTTATCATGTCAGAGTACTATGTTGTTTTATTTTGAGGTTTTTGAAGTCTCAAAATGTGTAGACAACAAATTGTCGCTGCCGTAAAATGCGTAATAACAAATTGGTGATTTGTTGCTACTGAGACATCCATTTTTCTGCTTTAGAATTAATAGGAAATAATGCAGCAGGTTGTCGCACTTGGCTATATGCAGAAAATTAAAGTTGCAACTTGATTTCCAAATTTTTCATTCTCTGAATTCTTACGATTTGTCTTAATTCATTTAAGTCAGTAACCAGTTTAAACCGGTTTGAAACAATCCCGAGACAATCAGATTACCCATTCGTTAATATTTAAAGAAAAAAATCTCAAAATTGATCAAACTGCAAAACTTTGTTTGCCAGTTAGAAAAATTGAAAAGGGGAGTTTCAAAAAAATACCATTATATATAAAGAGAGAAGTGGGATAGAGACCGATAGAGAATTCTAGTGATTGTTGAATGATTCAAATGATTTGAATTAATTTAGACAAACAATGACTCAAAAAATAATAAGGTTCTAACATGAAAACTTGAAATTTGCGATCAAAGATCTCATTTTATTTTGTACTGATTATCGATAATGTACAATATTTTATATAAATGTAAACACTAACGATACTAATCCGAAGTCGAAAATAAATTAAAATCCAATTTCAATTGTTCATAAATTATCTTAACATAAAGATGTTCATTACAAGCTTTGCTTAGGTCTTTAAATAAGACAAATGTGTTTCCCCAAATTTTCATGATTATCCGTTAAAAAAATATGATTGATTTCAACAGTTAAATCATGGTTATTATCGGTATATTCTCTATTGATTATAGATACCATGAAATAAATACAAAATTCCTCATAACATATTATTGATATATAGATTGTTATTTCAATACTTTTTTCTACTGGATGCTCCGAATAAATCTAAACTTATTTTCTATAGCTATTCCATTAAGATGTGATAATATAATGTCAATTTCATATGTCTGGTTAATAACTGTTTATAAAAAGCCTTGAACTTTTGGTATCATTTTCATATTAATCAATGCTAAAATGCTTTATTTAACAGAATTATAAATTTCTTACATTTAAACGATATTAGCTTATTAATAACACTTCAATTAATTATCAATATACAGTCTCAGAGGAGAAAAAGCCAAGGCAATATTGAGGAGCAATATTTCTTACACGAGTCTCAAATTTCATAAGAATTTTCTGTCGTAATTATTATTACTTTATAGTTGTATACAATAACAAGTAAAAAAAATTTAGTCATCAAATGTTATTACCAAGCGTTTAATATTGCAGGCATTAATTTTGTAATTCTTTTTATAATTTTATTAATTCAGTTAATGCAATTAACTGAAAAATAATGCTTTCAATCACAGTTTAATTATATTAGATATTTTCTATTTAATCAAATATATTCTAATGCAAATTATCGGTCATTAAGCTAGTTGCATCTTAACCCTTTTTTCGGAATTATTTTATCATCAATTTTTCAGTTTTATTTTTGCATCATTATAGCATCGTGATATGATCATTAACATCATTATACATTATAAATATCATTATATCATCATAAACATATTTTTACATCATCATATATGTTTAATTTTATATATTTTTCTTATAGAACAACACTTTCAATTTTGGCACTTCCATCGTGATAGAGAATAAAGCTCATGTGAAATGTTAGCAAAACTTTCAATTGCTTTTAAAGCCGCTAGCCGTAAAGTGCACTCTTTTTTACTGGGAGATTTTAGGTTCGAAACCCAATTCTGCCATGTAAGTGAGTCTAGTGTGATCCATTGGGACTAAACGCTCCCCACTGGTTTGTGCAGAATTTTGGAAATAGAATCCCAACTCAGTTATCATCCTCGGCGTCTGATCGTGGGTCAAAATTACGAGGTCCATTCTAAAATAGCCCAAGTATTGCTTCAGAATGGGATGTTAATATAGCTAAATTAAACTTCAACGATGCTGAGTAGTTCTGCCCCCAAAAAAATTCCGATTCTCCTAAAATTTTCGCAATAAATTTTTGTCATGAATGAAGCGGCAAATTAGTTTGATACGTGGATTAAAACTTTAAATATACTTTAAAAGTATTAAATTAAAAGTTTTACCTTAATAATACTTTTAAAGTGTTATTAAAGTAAAACTATAAATATACTTTAAAAGTATTGCCAACGTGAAGTGACACGGCTAATCTTACAAGGCTAAATATGGAAACAACCCTTAACAAAAATGCTAAATATCTCCAGATACAATCATGTTATGTTCACAAAAAGTCGTATTGCAAGTATTTTTTCCTATGAGATTTCCTATAATTCAAAAATGGTATTGGCTCAAGAAATTTCAGTTTGTACAGTGTTAAATATATAAACAATATCCAAAGAAAATTTTAATCACAACTCCTTTTAGTATTCGTTACTACTTTTAACTCTGTTGCTATCCATTTCTGTCCACGAAATTTTCTTCCCAGCTATCTTCTCTTTTTCGCCACCTGTAGTGTTTACTGGACATTTGAGAAAGATCCATACTGAAATTTATTTCGGATCAGAATTTTTATGGTGTCCTTGTGTTTTTCCAATTCCGTGCCATGATCTTATGCAAACAAACCGATTTAAACCGGCCTTTTTCTGCAAGTTCCGTCATTTGTAGTTGGGAACAACTGCAATACAAATTTAGTTGCTATTTAAACTCGCCTCGTGTAAATAATTTTTAAGACGGAATATGAGAAGTAGTTTAAGCTCATCGATTGAGCCGGAAGAGATGTTGGTGGCGTGCAACTGGTTTGCTGCTTCATCGTTTTAAGATAATTTTTTACAGCTATAGTACGCAAATGTTATGTAAGTAATTCTCAGAGGTAACAACTTTATTACAGATTATGCGAGAAAGTTTTGGGGATACCAACCCTGGGGGGTGTATATTTTCTTAAAATTTTATCGTTTTTCGCAGTAACCACCAAAAAAATAATGCAGTACAAATAATTTTGCACGATCTTAATTTTCAATGATTATAGTTTCAACTATATTAGCGATTTTGTGGTATAAATATATTTTCTATGTTTAATCAATTTTAAAAGAAAATATGTTAATCACATTTTCTAAAATTGCACGAATTTTTTGAGAATTATGAACGAATATTAAACGAATCACGAGATACAATAAATAGTTTCTTTCATTTCTATTCTGAAATAATATATATATAAATGAATTATATATATATATATAAACAAATTATATATATATAAATGAATATTTATTTGTTTATAGTTTATATACTGCCGTACCGTTCATCCTATTTGCAAAATTAGTGATTGATATTACTGAATATTATTTTTTCGGCTGCAGCAACACTCTGGGTACTAGCTAGTAATCAATAAAAGATATTTTGAGGAAGTTTCTTTCAACTTTATACCTCCTCGACATAAAATTTCACTGCAAACTTTGCTAAAATTTGAGTTAGTTTACTCATAGGAATAACAGTGTTGTTTTCTCGGAGCAGATTAGTTAAAATTTCTGTATACTAATTAAACTATATTACAATTAACATTAATTAAACATATATGTACAAAATAGAGCGAACAAAAATATAAACTCAGACAAGTAAACAGATAGAAAGCTTTCAAACATTTAAAGTTTTAAAATCTGGAAGAACGTTTGAACCGCGTAACGACCGCCCTGCAGAAGTTTCATTTGAAAGACCTTAAGGCATTACAGACAACGATATATTTTTTTTAAATTTTCACATTGAATGATCAATTGTAAAATAAATCTGGATGGACCTTTTTTCCCGTATTTATACATTAGATTAATTTTATCAAAAATAGTAACAAAAAATATTTTGACATCGAACATTTTGAATACTTATATTCTTATTCAAACAATATTAGAATTGCTGCTATTTTTAAACATTTTTCTTCCTCAAAACTAAGGCTAAAGAATTTCCCACAAGAAAAGGAAAACCACAAATATTCCTTCCATAAGGAAGGAATATTTGTGGATAATAAAATAAGGAAGCAATAAGCAAAATGTCGACGTGCCTTTATTATGTTTCTCTCGCTACCACTTGCTCAATCTTTACTGAACCATAAGTATCTGGATAAAACAACGTGGGAATAAAAATGCAATATATTTCTTTCTTTTTTTTATTTTCTAGGGAATAAAGTAGCGGTTAAACTAATAGACAATATCGCAGAAAACATACTGGAGATAGAATCAGAATATGGCGTCCTATCTTCGATCGGCGGCCAATCTCTTGTTCCAGAGTTCCACGGCACCTATTTACACTCACCAAAAAACGCCAAAAAGCAGCTGTGGTTTGTTATGGAGGTAAGTTGATTATTGTTTGGCAAAAGCATGTTCTGAAAGATATTGTGTATTCTTTTTGACAGCTGTTTTTTTATGCAGGCAGGTGCAGTTTTTTGTCAAAGGTTTATATTTTTACCGTCAAAAAAGGGATAGATATTTAATTACGTAAAAAGATTGTACGTTATTAGGAGATTTGCATTAATTTGCAGAAAAAAACTCTGGTGATAACGAGCAGATTTCTTTACAGCTCAATAAAAAAATTAAGTATATTAAGAGCATAATTAGCGTAATCTCGCTTAACTAAATTATGAATAAACAAATTTTCAAGGATTTATATTGTTTGTATAAGCTATCCTTATTCTCAAATACTTTTTTCAATTTGTTTAAATTTGAAAAAAAGTAAAATTAATCTGGTTAGCTTTTCTTCAGGCAGATTATAATTAAATACAATGTGCTTTTTAATAAATTCTTTAAATCTATATCCTAATAATAAAATTTTAATGACAAAGAATTAATTGGAACAACGATTAAAAAAATTTGAATAGCAGCTTATCTTTGCCATTAAATTTAATTGCAATTTTTATGTGTTCTCTTTATTATATTAGGAAACTGAACACTTTATAATTTTAAAGCCCTTATTTCAAGGACGAGGAAAAAAAACTTCTTTTATTAGCTGTTCTAAAAGTGTTTGCATCCTCGTTTTTTAATATGGTTTTTGCGGAAACACATTGTATATGCTTTGTAACACGCTTCAAAAACTATTAAATACATTTGAAACTGGTATCCTAATTCCTGTTTTTCTTAACAATATTAATACTGTACTATTTCATCTCTAATGGAGGGTTTTTTGCAGAAAAGAAATTTGCATGAGTTCTTTAAATTATTCTGAATTTGATAAGATTTGGTCCAATAATTTTCAGTCTATGCCCATTTCAGTGTGGAATTTTAATTATAACCAATCTGTATTTGGTTACTAAATAATAATTTATTTAAATGTGTAAAAGGTGTACTAAAACATTATGTTAGCATAACGACCTTAAGTAGTTTATGTTTAAGAATCAGAGCAGAAAACAGAATATGGATTTAAATGTCCTCTTTGGAGCTTTCCGATTGGATCAAAAATTTACAAGATGAGAAGACTATAACATAAATCTCGTTAGACTAATTTATTGCGTTGGTCTGTTATTGCTCAAACCTATAGAGTGGATAGATATTCCTTCAATCATACACATGGATTAATAGTAAATTCTTTGAAGGGCTTCATCCAAATTTAATGCCTATATAAAATGCTATTGATGAAAAGTAGATTAATTTCTACCACTATATTTACATACGTTGAACGAACAAGCTAAAGGATTTCATTTAAACTGTGTAGTTATCAATTTCGTTGAAAATATCATTTTACAACTGTTTACATTTCATTTTATAGTGTTCAGAGGAATACTTAACTCCAAATATGATTTTTCTTGACTCAAATGCTGAGATTCATCAAAATCTTGAAAGTAGTTTTATTTATTGCTTCATATTTCGAGCGAAAGGAAGTGAAACTGTTTCTCACTTAAAAGTGGATTTACTTTTTTAATATCTTTAGTGTTTATTTCAATTTTAAAAAATAAGTGAATTGTCTCAAGATAGATGCCAATTCTGGATATAAGAGTTTCAGAGTTAAAGCGTTTTGTTCTGTCACAGATACGCTATATAAGGGGCAATAGGACATGGAAACCTCTGCAGAACCACTAAAGAGTTGGGAAGGAAAGCAAGATATAGCCAGTACTTCAGGCTGGGGAGCCCATTGTACGTCTCCACCCTACAGTGAAGTTCCCGCTTTGACACTTGATGGCACTTTGAGATACTCCCAAACATGACGTCAGTCCGCCCTTGCATGTTTGTTGAATGTTAAAATTCTTTATAATCACTGTTTGAACATTGATAGTGAAAGCCTACACAGGGCAGGCATTGCATTTGTTCGTCGCACTCCCGTAGTGGTAAAAAGGAAGTCTTATTTCATTGGCTTAACCAAGAGAGCAGGGAGAAGAAATATATGCAGGAACAATGGCTCCATCACATACTTGGAGAGAAATGAAAAACCATTAACAAAAGTAGCCGTTAATCAGATATGAAGCTCAAAAACTCCTACACATTGTGCAGTGTACACTAGAATATGTCAATCTGAGGCCGAAGATGAAACACGTTTATGCTCGTATAGATCCAGGTTTGAAATGGGAGAGGTGTGATCTAGCTTAAAGGCCATTTAATATTTGTCCATTACGATTATGAAAATTCCAAATTAAGTCTTGTGATGCTTCAGAAACAGAAAATTTGTATAACAAAATTAATTATTATAAAAAAAATTAAATGGAGGTATTAATGCATGACACAAAAGCTGCCACTAATCAGACATGAGGCTCAACAAGTCCGAGCCATTTTGCAACTGATACTGGAACATATTTAATCTGATGTCAAAAGCCAAATAATTTTTAACTCGTATAGGTCCAACTTTGGAATGGGGGTGGATGATGCATTTTAAAAGACCCCTCTCAGCTTGATCTTAGTCCTTTACGATGAGGTGAATTCTGATTTAGCCTCTCGTGTTGCTTCAACAGAAATTTTTTTAAGTAAATTAATTACTGTAACAAAAAAACATCAATAGAAATTTTAAAATGAGGTTTTAATGCATGGCACAAAAGTAGCCACTGATCAGGTGTGCAGTTCAGCATGTCCGACATATTATGCTACTTAACTAATTATCTTAATTCTGATGCCAAAGGGCAAACAAGTTTAAGCTCACACAGATCCAGGTTTGCAATGTGGGAAGAGGTGATATATCCTCTGATTCCTCATTACCTGATATATGTTCATTAGATGAAGTGAATTCCAAATAAGATCTAGTATTGCTTCAAAAGAGAGTATTTATGTAACTAAAATAATCATTGTAACAAAAAGTCTCAGAATAAAACTAAAAATGAGGTATTAATGTATGATTACATTTTGTGGATGATTTAATGGTGGTTATAATTAAATTTCCACTTTGAAATGGTCATAAAAGGAAAACTTCTGGACCAAATGCCATCAAACTTGGTAATAGTTTAAAGGAGGGCATAAAAAATTTTTCAATAAAAAAAAATTCAAACATTTACTACCTGGAGGGGCAATGGCGTTGTATGCAATATTGTTAAATAAAATAGAACGTGAAAACAGAATTTTAAAATGCACTAAATCTTTTTGAAATGTGTTACAAAGCATTTTCAACATGGCATCATCACTTTCAGAAAGCAAGTTAAAGTCAGCAAGTTTATTATTAAATAAACATGTAAGTTGAATTTTAATGTTTACTTATAGTTTTTGGACCAATTAAGTCAATGATTTGATGAATCGCTTATGTATGTTTTTATAAGTGACTGAATGGGAAAACTCAAAAGTATGAACCTTAGACAAATGAAATTTGGGATGTAAAATATATATTCATTTGTCTATAAGCCTTATACAAATGAAATTTGGGATGTGATCTTGCCTTTAATATTGTAGATTTATAACGAATTAAATTGAGAAAAAACTATTCCGTGCTTAGTTTTCTCATGAAGTATATATTACGCCTCAAACTGTGATAGTATGTTAAAATTTGTGATGGAAATAATTGCTCGTGTTCATTTAGAGAACCATAAAAATATGCTAGAAAAATTAACTCATTAACTCAAAAAAGAAAATTATTTAAAGCCAATTTCTCAATTTCTTATACTTTTATTTTCTGAAATCAATTTGTAGCCAACAACAGCGATTCAGTTTATAAATTCCCAACTCTTTTTTTTTTTCATTTTATTGTTTTAGCATTTAATCATTGTAAGAAAATAATCCTTTTTAAAACAGAATATATGTATGGATTTTTTTTTTTTAATTTGAAGTCTGTAAAATATTTCTCCAACAAAATGAAGAAAAAGAATTAAAATAAAGCTAAAGGAAATACAATAAAAAAAATTAGCTCAAAACCAAAATAAGATTAGTGATCACTTCTGAAGTTTGTAAAAGGTTTTCAGGATCAATTTTACATAATCAGCTTCAACAAATAAAATGTTTCATATTATTTATGTAATCCCTTTAAGAACTTCCTTAAGCTTCACATATTTCATCTTTACCTCAAAGAAAACTAAATGGTTACTTAATGTTATTTTATTGCTAAATTCTTTCTCCTGGATTATCAATTTTTCAAATACTTAACAAGATTCTCATAAGAATTTTAAAATTATTTTGATACAGATAAAGTTAAAATATTTCATCTTTATTATTTTTTCCTTATAATTACTTGTAAAATAATAATCTTTTATTTTAAACTTCATTAATAACGACTAGTGTTCTTAAACTATTTATGTGCAAAAAAAACTTGTATGGATCAAAAAAGTTGAATTTGTAAATAATAAAGGATTAAAAATTGGATTTTATTTAAAAAGTTTAAAAAAGCAATGTTATTAGTGCAATGAAAATTATGATATTATCATGTGAGAACTTCATGTTGTTTTGGTTTGAGGTTCTATGAAGCATCAAACTGCGTAGGCAACAAATTGGTGATTTATCGTGTTCGAGGTATTCATTTTTCGATTTTAGGATTATCAGAAAATAATACAGAAGGTTGTCACACTTGGTGATCCAACGCTATTTCACTAAAGACACAACTTGAATTCCAAATTATTCATTCTCTGAGTTATAAGAATTGCCATAATTAATTTACGTCCTAAACCAGCTTAAACCGATTTGAAACAACCTAGACTATTACATTATAAATAGAGAGAAGGGAGGCAGATAGAGACCGATAAGAGAAGTTTTGGATTGTTTCAAATGCTTTAAACTGCTTAAGTACTTAAATTAAGACAAATAATGACTTAAAAATAATAATGATCTCACATGATAACTTGAAGTTTGCGATCGTATATTTATTTGTTTTTATTTATTTTTTTCTTGGTAATATTTTATTACAAATATGGAGAAATCTTAACAATATCATGTGAAGCATTAATCTATCGCACTATCATGTAAAGCCTTTTTTATGCATTTGTTCGTTTACTGTTGTGAGCAAAGAAGGTATCAACGCAGTATCTACGACATATCCTTATGACATGAAAGCCCAAGAAAAATGATCTTAGAATATTTTGATAATTGAAAGGGGAATTTGGCTGCAGCCATCAGACTTTCATCAAATACAGAGAATACACTTTACAAAGTCCAACTTGAAGTAGGTTAAAGTAAACGCGTTGCACGGGAGATGAAGAAATATTATATAATATTCGGGGGTGCTTAATATAATTACTAAGCACCCCCCCCCAAAAAAAAAATCTGTTTCTTAGGAGCTCAAAATTTTACATCCTATTACCATTTACAAAAAATATGCTGCTACATATAATTAATGCAGTTTTTTTGAATAACATTTAGTCATAAAAATTATTTTGTCGCTTTTATTCATTTCGAAATAAAAGCGACAGAATCGCATTGACCCTAATGTTTACACTTTTGTATTTCAAAATTATGAAACACGGTTTAAATATTCCTCCAGCAAAGAATTTTAAAGCAATATTAAGTATCAAATTATTATGGGCATAATATATATATAGTTTTAATAACCTTACATTTGTTCTATAATTGTATACATAAACTTTTTTTATTATTTCAGCCCCGTCCTTTTAATCTATTTCATTAATGCCCATTTGGCTCTTTTATTTCACTTTCGAATCCCTCCTTTAGACCATTCAGATAAAAAGCGAAATATTACTTCAAAAGTAATAAAACCACCTGATTAAATATTTATATATTATATTTTATTATCATTTGTTATTGTAATAATCGTTCAACTTTCACAATGCAAAAACATTGTCAAAGAAAAAAAAACGGATTTTTTTTTATTTCAAAATTCAGGAATGCATAGTATGCTAATTTAATTTACATAATTATCAAAAGCAGCTGGAATTGTCTCCTCCAAACTTTCTGGTATATTCTTTAATAGAGGTACCATCCTATAGAAGGGCTTGCCATGACATATAATAGATTTAAAATACTAACATTAAGCAGGAATTTAACATGTATTTGCAATCTTTGATGTTTATTTTCTGGCGATTTTAAAACATTGATATGCGGTTTATGAAATCTGAAAACTGTGTTTCCGGTTTTAACAGCAATTTTTTCAACTAACTGAGACAAAACAACACTCGTAGTAGCAAAATTTCATATATTTAATTCATTACTTTTTTGAATTATCGTGTTTACTTGTTTCTAAAACTATATGCTCACAGACGATAAGTTCCTTGTTGGAATCGACTTAAAATTTGATAGATTTCTACACTATTGTTTATAATTCTGGATATCGAATTTTATGTCTCTACCTCTCTTTGTTACCCTAGTATCAGGTTAATTTATATTCGAATCGAAGAACAGATCAGCTTCCACTGAATAAATAATCGACCTCAATTTGATACATTTGACATAAAAACATTATACCAAATTTCATGCATCTAGTTCAAGGAAGTTTAGAGTTATTTTTGTCAGAGACAGATGCTTTCCAAAATTGTGTTTTCTGAACTGACAGAAGTGTAAAATGTGGATTTTCTTTAAAATTTCAAGTTCTAATTCTTTGGCGATTACAATACTTTCTCTATATTGCTTATAAAAGAAAGCAAAAATATTGTCTTATTTTAAAATAGCATACAAATTGTCTATATCCAATAATATTTATCTTCGTGTGTTTAAAAAGAAGAAAATGTCAAAGCATTTCAGATTAAGATTTCAAATACATTGTTTCCAAGTTATATTTTCTCCCTCACCAAAGTGTTTTTACTGAAAATGTGTTAACTTTACTTCGTGCATTCTAAAGGTGACAAACACAGGTTCTCCTTTAATAATAGTAGAAAAAAATATTTAATTTGAAACCTGATTTTAAATATCCGAAAATTTTATGCTATAATATTTTTTTAAAAATATGCAATAATAATGTAAGTAAATATTCAATTTGAAGCAATTTAAAAATTCGGAGTATTTTTTAAACAATATCCTAAAAAATGTTAAAATATGCAATAATAGAAAAAAATATATTTCATTTCAAACTGAATTTAAGACATTCGAAAAATTTATCGCAACAATATCATTAAAAAAATGTTAAAATATGCTGTAATAGTAGAAAAATATCTAATAAAAGTGGAATAATATATTTAATTTTAAATTGAATTTAAAGCCTCCGGAAATAGTATCTCAATAGTCTCCTTAAATGATTGTAAAGTATGCAGTAATATTAAAAGAAATGAAATAATAGTAGAAATAAATAATTAATTTGAAAGTGAATTTCAAATATCCAAAAAAATTTATCTCAACAATATCCTAGCAAATTTAAAATATGGTAAAATAGGAAAAAATGCAATAATAATTTAAGTACAATTTAATTTGAAACATCGGGAAATTTTATCTCAACAAAATGTTAAAATATGCTATAATATTAGAAAAATATACAGTTGTAGTCGAAGTAAATATTTAATTTGAAACTGAATTCCAAAACTCCAGAAAATTTATCTCAACAATATCCTAGAAGATGTTAAATATGCTATCTTTAATATATTTTTTCTCATTGATTTAAAATCATTGTCATCTGATTTCGTTTCAAAGAATAGAGAGTTTCTTTTAAATTAAATTTTTAAGTGACATCTAGAAATGCTTTTTCTCAAACTTCTGAATTTCTGAAATATCGAAAAAAGACTTTCGAATGAAATCAAAAGAATGATAACATTTGATAGGTATTGAAATATAAATGAATAATTCCCACCGTTTGACAAGTAATATCTTTCAATTCAAAAAGAAACAATATTTAATCCAAAACGACAGATTTGTTCTTGAAATGCGGATTTGATTTCGGTGTAATGTGTCATCAAATGACATGTAGATTTTATTTGGATGAAGAGATGAATTATTAATTCCTTCTTTTCTCTGCTATCAGAATAAAGTGAGAAAATGAGAAATTCCAATTTCAAGAAAGAAAAAATAAAATTCTAACTGACATTTCTTTACGACGTTCTGTGGCTTTAAACTTAGTATTTTGATTGTTTTACTTTTTTTATTTATAAAGAAAGGGAAGATAATAAGATGTGTTTAAAATCATACATCAAGAGAATAAAGATAATCATTATTTCAGGAATTTAATTGTTTGATATTTAACTTAATAAATTACAGCAATAAAAATTTTGTGATGTTAAATTATTTTAATATGTAATTAGTTTTTATAATTATCGTGATACATGAAACAGTAAGCACGAGATGCATTTTTGTACCAGCAATAGTTATTTTTTATTATTTACGTGGCACATAAAACATTAAGCACGAGATGTATTTTTGTACTAATATTTATTATTTTCTATAATTCGAGTGATGTATAAAACATTAACGCAAAATGTATTTTTGTACTAATAGTAATTATTTTCTATTATTTATGTGATATATGAAACATTAAGTAGGAAATGTATTTTTTATACAATAATTATTTTTTGTCCTTGATAATTTCCGAAAGTCTTTACTCAAAAATAATATTTCATCATTTAGAAATTCAAATATTTTTAAAAAATTTAAAATTAAAATTAATTATTTAGCATTGTAATTTGTTGTATTTTTGCGAACCTCAATAATTTTTTAGAGCATTTTGTCTTGTACTTTTCAGCAAATTTCATTTTTCACTCAAAATACAAAATTTTAAAAACATTTTATCCCTATGTTTTTTATTTTTTCACATATGAAGGTAAAGAAAATATTGTAATCATCAAAAAATTAGAGCTTGAAATTTTCATGAGTATCCAAGTTTCAAAACTACTCGAGTCAGAAAACCCATTGTCGGAATATATCTGCCCTTAAACGTGATAACGCAAAATTACTTGAGGTGAATGGCTGAAATTTGGTACATGGAATGATAACCAAATTTGTCGATATCTATCAAATTTCGCGATATATCAATTCTCATAAAGTGTGTCTGTTCTAAATGTTCGAATGTAATAGAAATCGTACACTATAAAATGTAAAGAGTTAGGGAAATAAAATTTGGTACAGTGATTTAGTATCTAAAATAGCGGCCAGTGTAGCCCTGTAGGTAGGGTATTGGATTCGCATCCCTTAGGTTACGAGTTCGAAAATCTTAGTATGAAATATTGGCTAGCTCACGTATAAATCTGTCGTGGTCACAAAATCCTCCATGTCGAGAGTAATACCACTGAAGGTACTGGTTCAGAGGTAATCGCTCACTGGCCAATTCATGAAAAATACATGAATGCAGTCCACCCGGTAAAAAGGATTGTGACGCATGAGTAGCTAACTCGTATTTCTGGGCATAGATGGCGCTATTGAAAAAACAAGAGACGCACAATTCGAATTAAATTGCTGTGACTCTTAATTCAACGGGTTTGTCAATGACAAGTGCCATTAGAAACAACAAAACAACAACAATAGTATCTAAAATACAGATATTTACCAAATTTTGCACCAAAACTCTCAAACACTTGGGGGCTTTGTTGAGACCATTTATAGGTATTTCGGCATATATTATTCGGCGTATATTCCCAGGCATATATACGCAATGACTTCAACCAATGAACGTTGCATTTTGGTTACAATAATAGCTTCATTTCAACTGTTAGCGTCAATCTATGGCCCAAAAGGTGTGAAACTACCAATCCTCACTATAGATTCATTTAAAATGTTAGATTCATGTCAAATATCTATACTTCCAGTTCACTAATACCAAGAAATGCGTTATACAAAGTCTACAATTTTAAGTGTATAAACGGGGATAAGCCATATTTTGGAGAGTATGCGATAACATCTTGAGAGACCATTCCCACTATTGTTCTATTATTGATAGTTGAATAATGGTCCTTTTTTTCATTTAGTATAAATATTTATAGTATTTTTATAAAGGTTTTTGAAGTTTTTATTTTATATTTTATGAAACTTCAAAATTAAGGTTTACCCTTAAAATGAAACAATTATTTTTTTTTTCCATTATTAGTAATTACTTTTGCTTTTTCATATAATATAATTTAATTATCGATTTTATGAAAACTGCGTGATGTTAAAATTGTTAAACTCAGAATTTAGTTTGTGATGCTATCAAATTAGCTTGAATTATTGGTAACCAGTTTGAGTTATCTTTTTATCATATTATGGATTAGAATTTCAATTCTTTCATTTTCTGATAAACATTTTAGTTCTTATATGACATGAAAACCATCGGATTAATTTCTTCTTTGACTTTTCCATTTAAATTCAAAAATCAACACTATTTGTGTGCAGTTTCATAACAGTGAAATTCATTTTAAGTACTTTTTATTATTTATCATTTTATTCTACAAGAAAATATGAAATACAGTTAACAAAATATAGACAAAATCCATAATGAACAACAGTAAATCATTAATAAATAATCATCAAATGCAATAAGTGATCTTTCAGGCGATCAATACTGAAAAGAAAAAAATAAAGATATCAATTATTTCTTCTCTCGACTCGCCTTTGTTTTTTATAACTCTCATTAGAGGGCTTCGAATATTCTAGAGAAAACACCGGAACTCAAGTTCTGAAGCCGATGTTAAGAATAATTTATTCGGTATTCTACTCGAAAATATGAAATTAAGATAAGACATCGTAAAGCAATCGTAAATCGTTAATATATAAATCCCAACAATTACAAGCATTCCTAGAGAGATAACTTCTGGACATTAATACTGAAAATAAAGAAGAATAATTCCTTCCCTAGACCGAGCAGGTTGATTGGACGCCGTTTATTATGATTTTCATTATAGAGAACTCTATAGAACACTATAGAACTCTATAGAGCCTTTCTAGAATAAACAACAAACCTCAAATAACGATGGTTATAATGTCAAAATTCTGGAATATTCTAGATCCTTATTTTTATCCAATGGTCGTCAAGTTTGTCTTCAAGCCTTTAGGTCATTCATTCTATATACATTAGAAATGGCTATCTGAAAACTACTTTCCTTACCAAGAAACTAACTTCACAAGGATTCGCCATTCTGAATTCTAAATAATGTATATTTCGAATTATAATGTTTAAAACTACATATCACATTCCATTTATCTATTCCATTGAAAAGACTAATTGGCAGGCTTTTAAAAAGTCAATAAGCATACAGGATGTGTTTTTTATAACTGATGATACTGAGAGATCTCTGTAGCTCGAGCTATCTATCAGCCGCAAAGCCATCAAATTTTGTATGAAATCTGTTACGGCTTGGGAAAAAGAAATACACGAAAAACACTAGTTATAAAAATTGCCGATAGGGGAAAATGTGATGATTTATACTTTAAGACTGCTGAAATTTTGCTTAAAATATGGGAAAAAATTATTAAACGCACCATCCCTATTTCTAGTCGACATCAACGCCAGTATTTGAGTTGTAAGAAAAGGGGCATTGAAAATTATTTCAAGTATCAGTTGTTTGTAAAATGCTTCTCTACTTTAGCGCAGAGTGCATTACTTGATAAATTCTTTTATCTTAATAAATCTAATGCAGTGGCCGCTCTTCGTGAATTTAGAGGCCAAAAACATTAACTTAAAGGACCTCTATCGATGAATGCAGTGAAAGCAATGATTAACAAATGTGGGGAAAAAAGTAGGCTCTCTCGCAACTCGGCTTGATAGAGAACAGATGCAGGTATCGGAGGATATATTCATGATTGTTGCGACTCCATTCGTTGAAAGAAATCAGATGAGCCTTGCTGGTAATAACCGCAAGCCTGGAGATGCCCGACAGCTGGATGTTAGTGCTTCAACGGTATGGAAAGTTTGATGAAAAATACCTCGCTTCTTTTTTATAACTCAAAACCTCCTCGATATATCCGGCACACTCAAAATATCCGGCACTGGTATTGACTACATAATCGGCATTTTACCTTTTCCTTTTAGACATTTTTCTCCTTGTTTAATGCAACAGTTTTGCTGTGTTAAAGTGTAAAGCGCCACATTTTCCTTTGTCGGCGCCTTTTGAAATTAAATTCTTTTTCGTGACATTATTTTTCCCATGTCGACAATAGTCTCCGTACAAAATTTGGTGACTTTGTGACTGATAGTTCAAGCTACAGAAGTTCCTGAGTACCATCAGTTTTTAAATAAAACACCTTGTACATAAATCCATCTTTATTATCAATGGAGGTGAAGCTGCGAACTACACAACATCTTTTTCTCCTAACTTTAAACGATGTAAAAAATCCCATAATGAAGTATTTCAAGTAACAATGAAAGACTTTTGAATTTCAGTTCAACAATAATTTTTTTTGTTGAAAATTAGGCAAAAGATATTTTTACATAATCAACATCGTTCATGAAAAATTAGCATGGTAGTTAAATAGGTATTTTTAAATAATATTTTTTTTAATTTAAAAGTAAACAAGTGCAATTTTTGTGTTGTAATATTTTTTTAAACTGTGAGGAAAAATCTTCAACATTTCAATTAATTTTCATTAATTAAAACTCTTAGTAAAATTTCAAAAACACTGTGTATGCACGTTTTAACCTTCAAAATATATTTATGCCGAATTCTGTAACTCTATGTCAAAAGATCCCTCTTTAAGGCCATGAACACCCAAACACAGCTAACACTCATATGCATTTATTATTCTTCAAGATATATACAATAAATAATGCTAACAATAATAACTTCCATGTACTAAATATTCGTTACTTTTTAATAAAAAAAGGAGCACAACTATATAATTTTATGAATATTATTATTGCTTCTGTGGTTTTAAGAAAGTTTTAACGTTCTTTAAACATATTAGAAACAAAGACAGAATAAAATTCCTGACATATCACTTTCCATTGATTCAAAGCTTCAGTAAGGAAGATCGATATTTTTAAATGAAATTCTTTAAAAGCCACCAAAAACTATACTTTCATCCGGCTTAAAAGATTTGTCTATAAACCAAAATTGAAAATTCGAACAAAAGAGAATGAATCCGAAGAATGGAATATTTTTTCAGGGGAATAAAATCCACAAACATTGCATCTTAAGTCTGACAGGCAATATATTTCACCTCAAAATGAGATTTTATATTGAAAAATACCGATTGATAAATGACAGATTTATCTTAGAAATTTCAATTTGGTTTGCAGCGGATCACCGAATGCTATGTAGCTTTGATTTAAATGACGATTTCAGTACTTTACCCCCACCTTTTTCTATCTATTTGTATAAAATTTTAAAAAGGAAAAAAAGGATGTTTATGTAGATTCCTACAAAAAGACTTACTGCCTACTGCAATAGTTCTCCTGATTAGTCATCAAGAAAAAATATATAATAGCTAAAATGGTATTTTGAGAAAATCAGTTGATTCTCAAAATACAACAAGCTCAAAAAATGGTTCAAAAGAATAAATTCTTCTTTTAAACTTCCCTAAATTTTAACAATATTTATCAATCAACGTTTCGCTTTTTTAGAATTGCGTTATTTTTATTTAGAGCTTAAAATATGACATTGTGGGCATATGTGACATGATTAATTTCCTTCATATTTAGATAAAAATCTGTATATTTAGCATCACTAAATTTAATTCTCTTAGCCCTTTTCCATTTTCATTTATTTGGTTCTTCCACATCCTTCGATCGCACGGCGAAACTGGTGCACTTCAGGAAACAACAAACTGACTAAACTGGTAGGCACACGGAAAAACTTCAATGACCAAACCTCAACACTGACGAGAACTGTGAATAAGTTCTAAAAGCCATCACCGGCCACGGTAGTATCTTTCCCTAAGAAAATACGACCCCACATCTTTGGGAGAAGACAACCCCCTATCTGATTGTGTGTCCACAAGGGTAGCGAGAACCAACCATCCAACTTCTCATCTTCAATTAAGAGGTGCCTCCACTGAGACATGCACTTTAGAAAACCGGGCTGCATATAATCAAAGAACAAGGTATTTGATTATATGCCGAATATTTTACAAATGTGAATATTCTTTACCATCTTTCGCGTATAGTAGCACTATTTTGCAAATATTTAGTTTAAAAATAAAAATGTAGAAAACCGAATGAACATTTTTTACACTTTTCTTTCAACCAAATAAGGCAAAAAATGTTAAATCAAAATTTGAACCTCATATGTGACATCCTAGATTTTATTTATCTTAGTCATTACTTTTTTGACTACCATGTTTACATACATGAAAATATATTTTAATATACATATATAATTATTATCATAAATTTATATACGAAAGTACATTCGCCTACAATCCTACATTTTTGAGTCAACGTATTCGCATATAAATGGACAAACATTCTTCTATATAACAAATTTCATCGAAATTTTGAAAATCACAACTTTTGTGAAGAATTTATGCATCAATTATTTGTTATTTTTATAATGATTTTTTAATTTTCATTTTCCAGGTAGATAAGTAAAATTTCAAATATATTTTCTTCCAAATTAAGGAATTCTGAAACATGTAGATTCTGAAAAAACTTGCGGGTGGATGAATTTCTAAACTATTTCTCTTTCTTAGAATTCTCTTTTGTAATGCACGTGGGAGTAAAAAAACTTATTGATATCTTTTAGGTTTTAATGATGTTATTATACCATTTGTTTAAATATTAGTACAAACATTAAAAGTGTATACATTTTACTACAAATCCGAAAATATTGTTGCCAACACACACAAAAACAGGAGTAATTTGCAAAACGTAAATATTCAAATAATCTGTATATTTTCAGAAATTTATAAAAATATCATTCACCATCATATCTGGTCTTTGTAAGAGCATTAATTTGTCCATTATTGTCATTAAATAGGATATAAGTTTGAAAATTTAAAACGCTTATCATCCTCTTCATTACAACAATTTATCATTTCTATAGAGATTTTTTGAGATATAAATTAGTGTCTAAGCATAACAACTTTTATTTATGTTCAAAATAGGTACAAAAACTTCTTTATTTTCCTACAATTTCAAAAGTGTCATAAACAAATTAGTGTTAAGAGTTTTTGCACAAGTTTGCGAAATTTGCTGTGTATTCAAAAGATTTGCTTTTTCACAGTTTGGGAAAGTTTCAGTTGACGGTAATTTTTTTTTGTTCCTGGAAGTTAAGCGTTGAATTATGTATTATATATTCGTCTAGACAGTAAGTTAAACAAATACTTTTCTGGATTTATATATATTTATATTATTTTGAATTAATTTGAGAAATATTTTTAGAAGCGTTATATATGAAACTTCTAAAAAATGTATCTCTTTATATTTCTTTTGTTTTCAATGGTTTTCCATATTTTGCGAAATAATTTTATTATAAAATTCTAATAAAACTTTATTGTAAATTTTTGTTTATTTTTCGTCTGGCCAAATACACTCAATAAGAACCCCATCCCGTGCTTTATTAGCCATATTAATAATTATTTTCCAGAAAATCACTAATAAAACTTCCGAATCGTACGTGATTAGATGAATATTTGATAGCAAAAATACATTTGACATTTTTCTGTTAACAAATATTTTTATTGAGACATCAATTTTTTAACAATATTTCACTATAGGAGTGACTACAGCATTGCATAAAACGCAAAATTTTGGAAAATACAGAAAATTTTACCAATTATTAATCCTAAAAAATAAATTAGTAACTAACGGCGGCTAGTTATAAACATTATTAGGAGTTTGAAATATTGCTTCCCATTACAGTAAGTTCCCTAGTAAAAAAGACGTTTTTACAGAAATACTGTAACGAAATCTTTTTTAACTCAGCGATCACTGAATGTTTTTAATGGTAGAATGCTATGAAATGAAAGCGGCAGTTGACAAATTCGTATCTAAATACTAGCAAGATACCTAGAAATTGTTTTCTTTTTGATTCCCTCTCTGTTATTTCTCTCTTGTTCTAGAAAGTTCTTATAATTTCTACATTTTTCTGCATCTGAAAAATTAATTTACGCTCGCATCAACTAAACTACAATAGTATTGTCTTATCTCTGAATTCTAAATCACTGGCGATGAATTGGTAATAAAATCAGATTCAAACGATTATAGAAATCTTGGAGCCGTATTAAAATTTAAGTTTCAATTGTCTTTTTTTTTTTTTTTTGACTCTGCCATGGAAAGTATTAAAACACCTAGGGGCATAGCTCATGTTTCTTGTGCCTAATAAATCATAGTAAAAAAAATATTGAAGTGATCCTTCTTTGAAATCATTTTGGAAATAACTGGAATGTAAAATCATTATTTCTGTATTAATTGATCTATCTATCGGTCTGAAAAAAATTTAGAGTACAGCTATTACATAGTATTCAATAGTTCTTTTGTAGTGATATTTTGCGAACAAAAAGAGATATTATACAGAAATTCGCCTTGCTCGTATGTTATTTTTCGATTTTTTTTTGTTATATTCTTGTTTGAAATCAAAAGCGAAGGCAGCAAAGTGAAAAATATTGTATGACGCTCATGTAATTGATAAATCAATTATCGTTACATGAAACTAAATTAATTTTATTAATATCAATACATGCTTAACATCATTTGCTTGTTTCAAATAAGGTGTATTTCAATGCTTAATTTAAGAGAAGCTTTTATACAACAACCACTATACAAAATATAAATAGTATAAACCAGAAAATTCAAGAAGTCTTCACAATTACATTTGATATTATTTTTAGCAAAAAATGAATTCCCATTTTGATTTTAATCAAAATATGATTTAATCAAAACTTTTTTCCTGATTAAAAGTACATCATAAGAATCAAAGTTGTTATTGTTTCTTACAGTACTTGTCATAAACAATCCCGCTGATTTAGTCAGCGACTTTAATCCGAAAGAGTGTCTTTTGTTTCAATAGCGCTATCTAAGACCAAGACTACGTCTTAGTTATTCATCGTCGTAGCTCCTTTTTTACAGGGGTGCATATTCACACACCTTACAGATAGAACAAACATGTTCGAACCGGGCCTCTAACGTTATGATAACGACCCGTTTTAAAGAAACAAGTGGTCTATTTTGGGAAGAACCTAGCAATTTCGAGTCGTGGTCAGATGACGAAAATGACACCTGAGCTGGCACCTCTTCAAACCTCTGTTGCTATTGGTGATAAGTAGGATCGAACCTGGGACCTTATGGTTTGTAGCCAGATGACATGACCACAAGACTAAAAGTGGTCACTCAGTCTTGAGGATTTTATCTGGCTTATAAAGCTTCCACTACACCTCCACAACACACCAGTTGGAGGACGTTTGCCCTAGACGGATTTAACGTGCACCAGACCCGCTTACAAGACGGTGTTTCGATGAAATAGGTATCCATACATTATAAATTAGAAACTGAAACAAAAAGGAATTAAAGATAAGAAATTTCTCTCACTATCAGTGCAACGCTATTCGAAGAATTGTGATTTTTATACAATGTGATTTTATAGATTTTAGATAAGTTGCTTTTATTTGTGACTCTTGACTTGCTCATTATTGTTATACTGATAAATTCTTTTATTTGGTTGCAAATAAAAATTATTTCAATTATTTAGATGAAACCCTTAACTTGGTGACAAATCATCACTACCGTAATTTTTTTGCCACTAAAAGCATGCAAATGTCCGTTACTATTACACAGATAAATCCTTTTTTCCGTAAGAGGCTTTGGATATAATTTATAGCAAAATAATTTCTACTTTACTCACTAATAGAAGAGCGCTTTCGAAAAATTGTGATTTTTAAGATTAATATAGGATTTTATAGATTCTAAGTAAATTATTTTTACTTTCATTACAATCATTTTTACTTTCATTTCATCCAAATGCTCATTACTCTTACATAGCTAAGTCTCTTACCACTTTGCAAATAAACATGGTCATTACTATTATATAGATAAAGCCTTTTCCTTGTTGATAAATAAAAATAAAAATGCTTAATACCATAAATTAATTTCATTGCTATTTGCCCCCAAAGCCATCCAAATGGTTATTAATATTATAAAGATAAAGCCTTTTATTTATCAAAGTTGGCTTTGAATATAATTTATTACGGAATAATTTACACTTCACTTTCAATAATAAGAGTTTTAAGAAGAATTGTGATTTTATAAGTTGCAGTTTTGTGTATTTCACTGTAAATTATTTTTATATTTCTTTGTCTCCCAAAACATCCGAACGGCCATTACTATTATATAGTTAAAGTTTTTTACTTGCAAAAAAGGGACTTGGATCCAATGTATAACAAAATAATTCCTACTATACTCACATCAATTGAAGGGCGCTTTTAGAAGAATTGTGATTTTACAGATTTTCGTAAATTATTTTAATTTATATTTGTCACCAAATACATCCAAATGCTTATTACCTACTGTTATATAGATACTGTCTTTTCTTTATATAAGTCCTTTACCAGATTACAATTAAAAGTTATTATTACTATTATATGGATTTTTTTTACTTGGTGGCAAATGAAAATGAAAATAATTACTACAGTAAATTATTTTTATTCCATTTGTCTCTAAAAAATAACCAAATTGTCATTACTATCAATAGATAAAATCGTTTACTTTTCAAAAGTGGTTTTGGGTTTATTTTATAACAAAATCTTTTCTGCTGAACTCACATTATTAGAAAAGCGCTTTTAGAAAGTCAAAATAAAAATAATTACTACAGTAAATAAT
>JAPMOQ010045643.1:87195-103250 GCA_026543055.1 Argiope trifasciata | reverse complement strand
CTTGGAACGTTTAAAAGATATTTAAATATAATTATAATGTCATTTTGAGGAAAGTGATTAAAAGTAACATTTTTGTTTCTGTCTTGAAATATTCAATGTATTGAACAATATATCTTACAATACTGTTTTAATTTAGCATAATCATATATTTTGTTGAAGAAATTATTGAAATAAAATTTCATAACTCGATCCTATTTTACTTATTTCACTGTCCCTCTAACATGTCATCGAGCGTCTTTAACATCATTAACATACAATTCTTATAAAACATAAAATTTGGCTTGAATTTCGCATTTTTATAAAATCTATAGTGTTATCCTTGGTAAGATTTTTATGTTTAATCTCTGGCATGCCGTTACTAGTATTCGAAAATCAAATTTCTACCATCTTTGACACATTTTTCGACCGATTGGAACAAATATTTAAAATAAAACAGCACACGCAGTCACAAAATCCCTTGCCAAATCTGATAGATTTAAGTCATTGCGTTTTTGATTTATCACGTGTACATATTTCTGAAATTTAAATTTATAGACGGGTTTTGCAATTATTACTTTACCAAATAATTCAATTTAATTCTGAATTCAAACAATAAATTTGAGAAAAATGATTTGAAAATTTTATAATAATTTCTAATAATGTATTATTAATAAAAGAATAAGAAATAGAAAATAATTTAAATAAAAACATATATATTTCAATCTTTCAACCAAAACTTATTTCCTAAAAAGCGTTCTTTTAATTAATATTTGGTTTCGTCATTATTTCTTTAGAATTTTGATAAAGATATGCAATATCTTAGATACCAAAAATCTATTGCTTGCTTGGCCCGTCAATAACGGTGTATCATATCTGGATGGCCATATTATCACTTTTACATTAATATACAAGCACAAGATACAAAAAATTTGGCACCAAATGTCGCTTTTCTGTTACCATGACAGCAATATTTGCGATTGCAGACAGAGATAGTTTAATTCTAACATGCATTTAATTTGTTTGCCTCTTTCTGTGTTCTTATCTTTTTGAATAAATTGATTAAAAATATCGAAAAGAATTAAGTTTTCATACTAAAATTTTATTAAAATTAATTTTTAAAATTAACTTTTATTAAGGGACAAGACGTCAAATTTATTGTTTCAATTATTTTCCATTTTTAAATCCCGAAATACATTATTTCACTACGAGATAGCGCCACTGATTTGGTATCAAAATTTAACTTGACTAATGCCTGGTTTACACTCGGTCAATTGCAAGGCGGTCAATAAGCAGTGCATGCGTAGAAATATCAGATTGCCACAATTTCATAACATAGAGTCAGGTTCATTCATTCCATGCTTGGCCATAAATTTGTGTTTTGGCGTCCCTGAAATTTTCTTTTTAACTGCGTATCTTTTTAAAATGATGGATATTTACACAAATAAACATAGTAAAATAAAAAAAAATAATTCAACATATTTAAATTTGAAAGACTTTTGCAAAGATGGCAAATAAAATGAGAGAAACATAGCATAAAAAAGTACAAAGAGTAAAAAATGTCGGAATTAATCTATGATGAGTGGCCAGCTTTTTCACGCCAAAAAAAAATGCCAAATTCTAAAATGACATGTGCAGTAACTTAAAAATACAATTACGTGCCATGTTGTTGTGTAATCAGGACAATTACTTGCTATCTAGAACAATTACTTGCTATCTAGAACAATTACTTGCAAGCCTGAATGTAGCCTTTGAGCCTACCGGATCTAAAAGCTGGCGGAATGTAAACCCAACATTATTACATTGAATTGACATTCAGGTTTTAAAAAAAATACTCTAAAAAATGAATTTTCTAATAGCCTGCAGATTTCTGTCTACAAAACGCAGCAAAAATTTAAACACACGAAAATTGAACATTAATTTGTATACAAAACTCCAGCAGATTCGTTAGAATTCTGTAAAAGAAAAAAAAAATCGTTTTAAATATATGGAACTAAAAAAGTAAGAACATGTTAAAACTCATTTGAAGTTCATTTTACAAAAAAAAAATTAAATGCACGATTTTTTTAACTGAATCTTTTATCCAATCTTTTCGATTAATTATTTAAATCCGAAAACTTCCGATTAGCAAAGGAACTTTTGTACGCTAGATCGAAAGAGATACTACAATTATTAATTAAAGGAACTTGCTCATATCAGTAATTAATATTTAATGGCTTTCACAAAGTTTTACCGGAAGCCTTTTGATTATAAGCATTTAATTATGAATTATCTTTAATCCTTTTGGTTGAATATATTTTTTACTTTTTCAAAGTTTAGTATCACATCTCTTAACGAACAAGATTAGATGCATTAAAAATTCAAAGAACATTTTTTTTTTAAGATAAAGATAAATTTTAGTTATTTTAATAAGCATTAATAAATAACACATTATTAACTTTGTTAATTATATGATTGTTATGAAGAATTAGTAAAGAAAGCTTCATTAAATATGCAAAAGAAATATGTTCTGTGATGAAACAAGCATGTTTTGAATAATTCAGTAGATACATTTTTTTTTCAAAAGTAACTGCAGTCTCTCAAATATTAATCCGAAAATAACTTTCAAAAGAATAGTTAAAGTACTAGTTTTAAAATACATCAATTTTTCATTGCAAAATTTTTTTAACATTAAAATGTTTTCAGCAAGTGTCGTCTATATTTTGTCGTTGGACTACGAATAGTAAGATGAGCTGAATTTATTTAAAATTCAATTTATCTGTAAATGTTTCTATAAATGAAATTCAAACAAAAGAATTGAAGGATTTGCTGTAAAAAGGATATAACTCCAGCTTGTGGAAATTTAGAGTTACATGTGGTAAAAAAATCCTTGTTCATTTGGTGCCAAAAAGATATAGATCCAACCTTAGTTCCCGTGTTACTCAAGTGATGGGGCTATTATCTCATTGGAATTTAGAATTTTCAGACGTTTTTTAAGGCTTTTTGAAAATTTGTACGATTGGAGCTACCTCATTTTTTGCAACAAACCCTTCAATTTTGAAAAAGGTTTTTAATATTTCATAGAAAACAACAAATTTAGCTTGAAAGATTTTTAGCAAAATAACCAAACATTTTTTAAATTTGTTAAGTGTTTTTCTTAAAAACAATTGATCAAGAAATTTATATTTATATTTTTTAAATGTTGATTTTACAATTTTGAAAAAAAATTAATATAAATCCATAAATAATCATTCAACATTCACTCATTTTCTGCTGTAGGCAATTCATCATCTACACCAGAATGATATTATCCATAGAGATATAAGAGCATCCAATTTCATTATTTCCCCAGAAGGAGAACTAAAATTGATAGACTTTGGTAAGTAAACAAGTGGTATATTTTCTTCAATGAAACTTTAACCTTACCTTATTTCAGTATCTAAAATCGAGCACAGATTAGAGTTCATTAAAATTCACATTAAAATTCAATACCAATAGACTAGAATTCAAGTTTCATAGCAGAATACATAGCATGGTTCACTAAACTATCATTAGCTTTGGAAAATAAATATTCTTTTTTATAAATATACAAAAAAATATCCTTTCAGTATTCAAATAAAAGCAAGAAAGTAAATACTTTATTTTTTTTAAAAAATATATAAAAAATCAAAGAAAATTTGACATTTTTCAGATCTTTATCAAAATCCTAAAATAAAGATGATTTTTTGTACAGAAGAAGAGCATATTGCTTCATTTAAAAATAAATGAAATCGTGTTTTGTTGATAGATACAAGAAATTCTTAAGTATTCGTTAGGGAAAAAATATAAGAATCCGGAAATATTTAAATTTATTCTTTTTATGGGACCATTTATATTTCCAAATTTTCAAAGAAAAAATAATTTCATCGCAAACAGGTAAAAAATATAAAAGTTTTTTTTTCCTTTATTCTGTAAAAATTTAAAAAGGTTTTAGATTTTCCTTCCAGTATAACGCAGAAAAATTTCATACATTCTTAACATTGTTGAGCGATAACGTTATTATATGAAAATGCCTTAATTATTTTATTGGCTACTCTTTTACACTGCATTTGGTAATTGATTTTTTTTAATCATGCTTACAAAATAATAAAATCAATCAAATAAAATTTCATACCTTTTTTCGTATCAAAATCCAAAGGTAAAAATTTTTTGTGCAAGAGAAAAAATAATCATGCAGAAGAACAAAGTGCTTCATTTACAAATGTATAAAACTATATTTTTTTAGAGTTACAAGAAATTCTTGAGAATTAGCAAAAAAAAATGTATAAGCATCTGAAAATATTGAAAAATAGTTTCTTTATCTCAAACCACAGAACAACATTGATATTTTCAAATTCCAAAAGAATAAATAGTTGCATTATAAACAGGTAAATATCTTTAATTTTTTTGTTTGTTTTCTGTTGTTCATTAAAAATTCCAAATAGTTTTTTTCATCTGGTATGAAACAAAAAAACCCTCAAACATTCATTATAGCGTGATAGCATTGTTATATGAAAAACCTCAATTATTTTATCGTCTGCGCGTTTGCAATACTTTTGGTAGTAGTATTTAAAACATGTTTACAAAATCAAGAAATTAAATCAATAAAATATTTTTTTTAAATTTTATTAAAAAATTAACATTTAGGAAATATTTTCGAAAACGTAAATCTTATTGATTTCCTTTAATTAAAGATAATAATATGCCAACCGACAACAAAATTTAAACCAGTTTGCATTTTTAAGCAAATTTAAGAAATTGCATTTTTAAGAAATTATTTGTAAAATTATGGAAAAAAATTGCGCAACATTTTTTGTATTAATTACTTGTATTTTATTTTTCATATCTTTTTAACAATTTTTACATTCAGTGTAAAGAAAAGTAATTTCCACGAAAAAACTCCTCGTTTTTTTATCGTCTGCACTTTTTCTATGCTTTTGGTATTCGATTTTAAATCAAGTTTACAAAATCATAAAATTAAATCAAAATAAAATATTGTTTCTTTAATTCTAATGAGAAATGGATTAACGTTTAGAAAATATTTTCGAAAAGTAAAAATTTACTAATTTTCTTTAATTAAAGGCAATATTGTGCAAGCAACTACAAAATAAAAACCAATTTGCCATTTTAAAGCAATTTGAAAAAGTTTTTTTGTTTAACTATTGAAAATTCGCACAGAAATTTTTAAAAAGATAGCTCTGGAGAACAAATTATTTCTAATAATTATTTGTATTTTGTTTTTGTATTCGTAAAATAATTTTTACAATTACTAATTTTTCAGAGTGAATTGTAGCAATAATGATATACTAGTAATAAAATGGTATTGAAAGTTTCTATTTCTATGTTAAGAATAAAATTCAAGTAAAATAGTTTTTAGAATAATTTTTAACAGTAGTCGAAACTTGTGGGTGAAAATTTTGTAAAATAAGAATGTTGATTTTCTTTTAAGTACAATAAATGTAAAGTATTGCTACAAATCCTATAAAAGAAATTTGAAATACTTCTCAAATTTCAAAACAATGCATGGATATAAAATTCACATTAATGAAAGGTAAAAAATTCAATTTCTAAAATGATATGAATATGATATTTGTTCTGTAATATGCTTTGAGATTATTCGTGTGACAATTTGGGATTAATTTTCGATTAATAAAAAATCAAATCAAACATTTTAAATCCTTTCCTTTTTTTGTATTTGTATTTATCCAAATTTTTTGGTAAGATGTAGGCCCAAATATATGGTGAGATAGAGTTTTGAACCATTTTTGAGTATAGCAATTTAGAAATTTGCGCTGATCTATAAATAATATGTTAAAAAAAATTAATGCATTCAGCGTTTTAATTTACAGGTGTAATTCTTTAGTATCAGTTTATATCAAATACCATAGTGGCTTAAATTTGAAATGAATAATGCATTCTGCAGTTTTGTGTTCTGGTGATATCAAGCATCAAGCAACAAAAACCTCATGAATATGACTATACGCTGATAAGTTGATAGGTTTCATAAAATTCTATGAATAACAAATGTTTTTACTTACAAATAATCTCAAAAACTTTCCTAATTCTAATTGCTTTTCCTTAGTCAAAAAATAAAGAAAAAAAATAATGAGAAATCCTAATACAGAAAGTCCTTAACTTTGCACTACTTTTCTCTTTGAAATACATTTTTGAAGTTAATAAGAACAATTATTTTGGAGCTTCAAATAAGAACTAAACCTTTCGCAATTTCTCAGTTTTAAATACTTATTTTATCAATAGAGGAAGAGAAAAAAGTTTATAATTAGCCTCGAACTTTTTCTAGCTAAAGTCTATTCAAATGTTTTTGATAAAAAAAGAGAAGAAAAAACATTTTTTGAACACCAATATTCGAAGACAATTTCAAATACCTTTTTCCATCTGGTAAAAAAACTAATCTATCAAAGTATATTGACTTTAGCTAAACACAACCATTTTTCAAGATTTTCGATATATAAGTTAATTGCATACATTGGTGCTTGTCAATATTCTCCAGACATAAAATACATAAAATATCGTAAATACATTTCATTTTCTCCCCTCATGAGCCGCACTTAGATTTATCATTCATTTATCATTGCGCAAATAAAAGTCGACTTAAGTTATCGACTAAGCCAAGTCTGGGAGAACTTGTCTGAAGCAAAGAAATTGCCAATGAATAAAATATGACTAATTCCTGTAAGATATTAATGCTTGTCTATAAGTCATGTTTGCACTTAAGATTTATCTTAAAAACGCGTTTCAGGTGATGACAAGAAAAAATAAAACTACTTTCGAGTTAAGTGTGTTTGGAATTCTGTGAATTCTAATGTTTGTTATTATTTTACATTAATAACTTCACTTCTATTTATATTATATTTATCTTGGTAATGGTTCAACCTTCTTCAACGTGAGCTGAATATGATAAACCTGTATATGAATCTTCAAACATTTAGTGTTTTCTTGATATTAAATTTGTATAAGTTTGATTTTAAGTTTCAAAGTAATTTTCTAAATGGAATGCATTTATTCCTTTTACATTCTTACAATAAATTCCATATAAAAAATATCGTTTAATTAGTTATATGGTTACTTTAAGATGTAGGTTCTTTTAAAAACTAAAAAAGTTCCCAGAGCAAGTTAATTTTCGTCGGTCTCTAAAGTTCAAAAATATTTATTTTTAAATAAGTTAGTAGAGATCTTACATTATGCATTAAACTTTAAATAAAAGTTATGGGTCGACGTAAGAATTTAGAAATATAGATATTTTTATTAGTTAAAATAAATTATGAAACATATGCTAAAGCTATTCTTACAATTTTATTTCTAGTAAAATTCATCGAAAAATTTGAAGTTTTTGAAACTTAGAAATCTCTATTTTGATTTAAACTATTTGCAGTCTGGTCGCCAATTATACAAAATACAGTACAATCAAAATTCTAGATTAGCATTAAAATATAAAAATAATAAATTAATGGAAATGGAAAGATATCTTTGGAATAAAAATAGATGAAATTGAAAGGATATTTGTCAATGATTATCAATATACATAATGTGATAAGAGTTTTTAATATTGGTTTCGAACACTTTACCTTCAATAATGCCATAATTAAGATCGAGTATATTTAAACTTCGACCATTTAACAAACATTAAACGTTTTGTAATTTAATGTTTTTTACATTGACTGAACTAACTCTCAAAGATTTGCCATGATGAATGTAAGGATAATATAAAAATCTGTAATCAAATTTTTCAAAAAATTTGAATTTTTTAAATGGTTTTAAAAAGTATTATTTGATGAAAAAATATAGAGTACATTTTCCTCAAACAAATGAAATATTTTTATTGCAAGATTTTTTCGGTGGAAGACATAGAATTCGATGTCTATCAAAAAGGCTTGCTCTTTTTCAACATCTGAAATAATTAAACAAGTGTAGAATTTCATAATTAAATAATTACCGTGCATTCTTGAAATTGGTAGAAAAATGTATAAATATCTATACAAAACGATTCAAACCATTTTGCATGCAGATTTGGAATAAACAAATATTTGGACTGAATTTTGTTGTACCAGTTTTCTGAGAATAATAATCATAGAGAAGTGCGAAACTACTTTATCATTTAAATCTCTGAAAATCCAATTGTCCAACCTTCTTAAATGTATTATAGATTACCACTCCACTTTACAAAACAATTTTATAATAATATAGCGAATGGGTGGAATGAAAAATTTAAGAGAAACTCTCCACAAACCAAAAACAGAATACATAACACGAGCGAGTAATGGGTAAGAGAGCTAAATAAAACTGAAAATTACCAATAAACTGAATTAACTGATCCCCAAAGACAGATCGTATACTAATATATAGAGTCTGTTTCATTGCAAAACAGAATAGACGTTCATTTTACTGAAAGTTATTATTGTCGCAAATATATTTCTGATATAAAAGACATTTCCTTTCTTTTGATCCGAATGTGGACGATTATTTTCATTAGCTGTCTTCTACTTATCAGCAGTAAAGATTCTAATCACTTTTTAATGTAGATTGTAATAGCGGTTAATTAAATCTCGAAAATTATTTACTTCTAGAATTCTTTCCATTATATAATTGGGATTTCAATATTAAAAACTTTACAAAGAAAATATGAAATCAGTCGAAGTGGTTTTCCAAAAACTTTTGCAAACCCTTTAAAAAAGGTGTTATCTCAAATGACTTTTTGCTTTACACTTAAGTACAATAATTCTGAATTATTATTTTTATGGTAATTCGGCATCTTCTCTAAATGTGTGATCCTTGGCGTTTATTTTGTTGATTAATCCTTGACATAAGGTTGACAGTAACCAGAATTCAAATTTGTGTTTCAGCCAAATATTTCGTCTATCTACTGAAAATATAAATTAGAGATACACCTGTCGCCACAAAATAACATATCAAATGTCATATATTTATATCATTGCAAATTTGAATTATTGCATTTACACGTTTCCGAAAGTATAAGCCTGCAGATGGTCAACTCCTTGTCCTTGGATTGCCTTTTCTCCTCCTTGAATTTGGCTTTACATATATGTTACATATTTAAACATCAACGATGTTTAAATCCAAGTACCATTTTGTTCTATCTAGTTCATTCGATTTTGTAATTATCATGTTAACTTAAATTTGAACAGTCGGGCTGACAGATTTCTTTTGAAAAAATTTCAATCAGTTTGACAGAAATCTACAAATTTGGTGTAAATATCGTATACCAAATTTTATCTGTCTTGCTCAAAATGTTTTTGAAATATCTTTGTTACAAACAAAGAGACGGGCGTATATTTTTAATGTGTTTTTCGAACACAGGGAGGTTTAAAACTTAAAGATTCGGTAAAATTTAGAGCTCTAATTTCTTTGGTGGCTTTCATACTTTCTCTATTCTTTGCATAATGAAAAGAAAATTTTATTTTTCAAAAATAGGATTTCACTGTATCCAGAAGTGAGTTCATTGAAAGGCAATTTATTTCGTATTTTCGTACAACAATATCTTCTGTGACTTCTTTTTTGCAACATTATGATTTTATCATCATTAGTTATCAAGTTTCTTTCTCACAGGATCATGCGCACTGGTTAAAGATTCTGAAGGGAAAACTCACTCATCAGTAGGATCTCCATACTGGATGGCACCAGAGGTAAAAAATATATTCTTTTTCAGGATTCGAAAATTTTATAAGTAATTTAAAATTATTTCAGTATTAGATATTAATACTTCAGGCATTATATGTTTTATCCAATTAAGCCTATTTATGGAATACTTTGAAAGAAGAGAACAATGCATGAATACTATTGAGGGAAATCTCAAAAATTCCTTCTGTGCGTGATTGTACCATGAAAAGAGTTCAACAAGTTAACCCTTAAATAGGGATGTAAAATTTTAGAACTTCACTAGGGAGGTGCGGTCTACGAAACAGCATTTCAATTACGCTCAAATTAAATTTTCTAATAAATGCATTAGCATGAAAAATTGCCACTATATTTTCCAGATATTTTTCTTGATATATAGATATGTTTTTGAAATTTTTCAAAATACATTACCATTGAAAAAAGTAAATGCATGAAACATACAATCTCTTTTCGAATTACATTTTATAATAAATATTTTATTAATTTAAAATTTTTATTAATACAAATTAAAATGCAGGTTCACAGGAAGTGATGAATATTATGACCATTTATATAAACACTGTATTCACAGCGGCATTGCATTGGCAGTCTAACACTCAAAAATGCCTAGCATACCTCGAACACTGCCACTATTCGTACAAGTTCCATTTCACTACCGAAAGGGGCCTAATACACAAAATCTTTCATGCCCCACCACTCAAAGAAATTCACGGGGAATAAATCAAATGATCTGGATGGCCAAGTAATCGATTGGCCTCGTCTAATCCATCGAGCTCCGAATGTTTGGTTCATTTAATCTCACGTAACACTTACGCTATGGGCTGGGGTCCATAGCACAACCCTACATATTTCGACTAAGATGCGCGGGAGCAGCTTCCAGAAATGTCGATACATACACATACTTAGATTTGAAGACATAGTTTTATAATGTGAAATCAGTTTCCTGACGTATTCCCTACATCTCTACAAAGTTTGAACAATATGTATGAATCAACCTGTAGGGTATCCGTTTGAGATATCTGTAAAACTATCTTCCTTACCAAGATACCAGTGTATTAGAAAGCAAACTCATATATTATAGATACTTAGGATGAACTATTTTATCAATATGATTTTATTGGATGAGCCAGATGGAAAATACATTTCTTTTAAACTTTGAGAACTTCATGAATAGGTTTCAATCATATTTCATCAGTGAATACATTGCAAATGCTTAAATCAATAAAATATCAACCAATGTTATTAACATTTGAGTCTGTTTGCTGATTGTCTTTACACAAGAATTCACTGAAAGTAGGTAATTAGAATAGGTAGCACTGAAAATTCATTCATCAATTGGATTTTCACATTAGACGGTGCCAGAAGTAAAATGAATTTATTTAGAACTATATGTAAGATTTTGAATGTGTTGAAAAAATGCAGACTTCAACCGGAAGTTATCAGTATTAAACCGTTTATTGACAATACAGAAAGAAGAATACTTGGCGCCAAATGCATAGAATATAGAATGTTTGTTACAGAGTACTTAATAAAATCTTATTCCTTTGCAGAATCATACTGGATGGTATCAGATTTAAAATATATTTATTTAAATGTTAAGAAATTTCCTGTATAGTTTATAAATACTTATCGGTTTACTATAACTTAGCCCTCATTACTAAAAGAACAAAACATTAATTAAATGAAAAAGCCATATTTTTTTGAAAAATTAATTATTATATTATATAGAAAATCATATAAAATAAGTAATGTATCCATTAATAAATTTCTGTAATAATTAAAAGCATCTTGATTTATTGAATATTTTCTCTGTAAATCAATGAACTCAGAAAATAAGTGGATATACATAAAATGTGGTTATACATAAAATACAACGTGATATGCATAAAATATATGTGGATATACATAAATTATACCTTCACTTAAATATGTATTTTTAGAAAAATAAATAACTCTGAAAGCAACATACATTTGTTAAATTCATATGATAAGAATCAGTGACTTAAATGTAATTTTCATATATTCTGGTGAGATATAAGCTCAAAGTCATGCATATATATAATATCTCAGAGAAGAATATAAACATCTAAACATAAAATATAAAGGTAATATATAACATATAATATACAGGCAAAAATATAAACATTTCAATAGATAGATAAACGATATTTTAAACCTTTTTGGGCAAAGGCACATCACTTTCATATAATCTTATTATTCGTATATATTATTTACTTATTGCAATACACTGGTTATCTTATCAACACTCAAATTTTATAAGAGCGTCATAGTTTAAAAATTTATTTTTATACTTTTCGGATTTATATACATTTATTCAAATAAATGTGCTAACAATTCAACATTTATTTCATGAAAAGGAGTAAATCTGTAACTATAAAAGAGAAAAATAAATCAGAAAAGACGCCAATTATAGATTGGTAGTGTGCTCTGATATGTAGATAAATGTAAAAAGCAAGTAATTTAAAGGATTAATAAAGTAAGAAATATCAAAATATCTATCGAATTACACTAATTAAAAAAAGGTTTCTATATAACTATATGGTTAAAAATATTTAAATCACCATTCATTCAAAATTAGATTTACTCATTCAGTTTATTAGTTAATATTTTAAAATTGATTTACTCTTAAAATTATTTCTATTCATCATATCACAATAAATCTTTTATTTTCCTGTGTAATACAAAACAAGACATTTAAAAGGCAAAGATATTAAAAGGTAAAGACACAGAACACGGTACTATTGAGAGCAAAACCTAAAGTTGGTTCTAATAATTGTTAAATCCAATATATCCAAGGCAGATATTAAAAGATTTCCAATTCTGTATTTTCATTGATAGTTAAGACACAAAATGTTGTACGAATAACGGAATAATGGTCGGAAATCATTTGTAAATAAGAAAAAAGTTCGCCATTCATTTTGTATGATAGCAAAAAAATTCTATTCTATAAACTGCAGCATTATATATGTAGAGATTAGTGGCCATTACCATTCCACATTTCGGTTTATCTTAATGTAATAGATTGCACCATGCACATTGCACCTGTTAATAAACATGAGTCCAAAGTTTAGTCGCACGACATCAAGTCTGAAAAGGCGAGCTGTGAGTATTCGCACGAGAAACAGAGAGAGAATGGATTCTTCGTTTCAATATCATCTATATTTATTCGGTGGCACATAATTTTGCCATGAGGCATTTAGTAAGGCTTCACCTTTTTTGCCATCTAAATGTTATACTTTTAACTCTAATGTAAATACCCTGTCCTGTCCTAATTGTTAATGTCCTTTTTAATTTTCTTTTCTGTCAAAAATTTACTTTTTTAGTCAAAAGCTTCTCCTTTTCTTTAATCAGGTACCTTAGACACTGATTCACAGGAAACTAAATGGACATTTCATCCTACCCAGTCATACACATATATAAAATATGAATGAGAGACCGCTACACGCTAGTCCTTGCAATGAAAGGGCTTGAGTGGCAAGTTACCGATTCTTTGAATTACCCTCAACGCCGAAAGGAATTGTTTTTACTGGATACAATAAAACAGCATTTGGTGAGAAAAAAAGATTGTCTCCTCTGATAGACTAATTTCTTTTCTGTATAATTCTGATGATGCCGGTTTTATAAATCAGATTAGAGGAATAAAATGGGAATATGTTCACATCTCCAAAGTTACATAATATTGCTCCAGGGGAACATTAAGTTACTATTTACATTTTTCTCAATGATTTCAAGAAGAAAGTTCGATATATCTAGAAAAAAACTATTGTCATTCAAGAGAGATTACTCTTATTACGATTGTAATATGATTGATACTGTATAACAGAATATTTCGAATATTTTGGCCATTCAGTATAGATTTAGAACAACTATAAATTCATAAAATGCTGCTGTTCCTTGGTTAAGACAGAAGAGGTCTAAATTGTATACTGGGTGTATTTAACTCAAGATTAGGTTGTAATCAAAATAATTAAAAAGATTTTTAAAACTGATTTGAGGAATGTTTATTGATGTGCCATTTTTTAAACATTGTTCTTAGGTCATTGCTTGTGAACAGCTGAGACCTTATACGAAGTCGTGCGATGTGTGGTCACTTGGAATCACTGCCATTGAACTCGCTGAAACTCTACCTCCTTTGTTTGACATACATCCAGTGCGGGCGATGTTTCAAATTGCCAGGTGAGTTGATTTATTTGAAAAAAAAGGAATAAACTTTGATTTTTTTTTATATCCACACGAAACTCTAAATTTATTATACTGCTGAAATTTCGTAAAATATTCAGAAAATTGGTTGATTGATGGCATTTATTGTTGTAAAAATCAAAGGATATGCCATGTTTATTTCAAAAGGCCACGAATTAAATTTTCAGGCAATTTTGAAGTAATAAATTAACAAAGCAATTAATCAATTTATGCCTACTGTTCCATTTTTGGAACACCCCTCACATAAAAGTTATTTTTATTACATTTTTTTATCTAGCATATAGAAATTTCATGCAAAAATTCCAATTTTTTAACCTTAAGCATAAATGGGTTAACAAACATGAGGTAAGAAAACATATAAATGTTACAAAATTGTTAAATTAAATATAGAAGTGACAACTATACTTTATTTGGAATCAATAGACAAAGGCATGCGAATAATATCTTACACATATTGAAAATTCAACCAAATGGGTGGCAAGAACGATCTGGAAAACTTTCTACAGATGGAATAGTTTAGAAATATTGTTATCTAAAAGTGAACACCATTGCTTGTCAAAGAAAAGAACTGTACTCCTATTGTACAATCTGTCTGCCATTTATTAATTTACAGAATATTCAATTATAGTCATTTCGTAGAGTAGTAGCTAAGGCAAAATTATCCAGATTTCAGCCCTTGGCTCTGATTCACATCAACGTCTACAGTAGAATCGGATATTTAAGTACGCATTATATAATCCTAACAAAACTCATATGAACACTGACTTCTCTCTCAGGTATAGAGACCGTCGTGGCTTGGTAGTAAAATTTTGGCGTCAGAGCAGAAGGCTCGAGACCTGATTCCACCGAAAAACAGTCGTGTAAGCAAGTCTGGTGTACATTAAATCCTTCGGGGCAGAGCATATTCTCACTGATGTGGTGAAGAAGTTTGGGGAGGGAGTTTTAGCTCAGATGCTGTTCAAAATTGCGAGGTTCATCCCAAGTGCAGCTTTAAAAAAAAGGACAGATAATATAACTAAACTCACGTTCATGTTATGATGTTGTATGGAGAGACGTATGTTTTGTCTTCATGGTTCAAAATTTAAAAGGCAATCTCAAAAACCCTAATAATTAAAAATATCTTACCTTATAGAGTAACTAGTTTTTTTCTTTTGTTGTCCTGAAAGCAATAATCTATTAAAAGCTTTAACAGCCTTCGTTTTTTATTTATTTTTTGAAAATATACATTAGAACTTTTCTTAAACCATTTCTTCCCTAAAAGCTCAACATTCACATATCTGTGAAATTTCCCAAAAATATTAATGAAACATTAAATTTAATTATTTCAAATAGTAACTTAAGACTACAGATTTATTACATTTCCTTCATTCTTCGAAATGCATGATTTCAATTGTATTTTTTGAATACATGAATTCAAAATATTTAGTGCATTGCATCGTTAAATGTTTATAAATATCTTAGAGGGGCTGCTCGTATACAAAACCTGTTGAACGGTAGTACCTTAAAGATTTTTTCAGTTTCTAAATATTATAATTCAGTTTCGCACGGTGTTTAAATCCCTCAGCAATCATTTGCTATTCCTTTTAGAGTTTTGAATCTTCAGAACTGGTGGAAATTGAATATATTCTTTTTGTACTGATAAAAAAGGTTATGTGATTCTGAAAAGTATTTTCTGCTGTTGAGCTTGCGCAATGACAATGGGTTTAATCATTTTACGCCTATGAAGAAAGAAAGGACTGTTCATCAACAGAGATTTAATTCCTACCAAAAATGTTCTAAATGTTTCAAAAACTTCCATATTGCGAAAAGTTTTTTTCAACCCTGAATTTCAAAAATAAAAAATGAATGAAGTGTCATTAATGGTGAATAAAGAACAATGAAAAATGAAATGTTATTTATTTGCTTCATAGGCATAGATTGTCCTAAATAATATATGTCTAGCCGTTGTATATACATAAAAGAATGAATAATCAATCAAAAATAATATAAAATATTAGCATTAACTCATTTTGTCAATTAAAATTAATTAAAAATTAAAGGTTGCATAGAGACTTTATAATATTAATTTAATCGCAATGATTCAGAAAAAGCAAAATTTAATCTATGATACATGGCAATAATACTTACTTCATCGTCACTATGATGAATTTAAGAATTTTACAAGTGCGATTCATAAAAGTTTAAGTTTACTAACGTGTATAGTTAAT
>JAPMOQ010045643.1:0-77195 GCA_026543055.1 Argiope trifasciata | reverse complement strand
GTTATTCAAACCTATAATGATGAAGTTGGTCGCACATGCTCTTTTGTGCAAGCGGAAAAATCATTGGCAACATTCCAAAATACAAAAATTGGTTAATATTTGTTCATTAAAAAATTTAAGAAAGTTTTGTTCCTTGGCTGTTTGGTTTCACGGAAGATGCAGCGGAGAAAACAAATGCCATCATCAATTTTCTTCAGCAACTTTCTGATCCATAACTTCTTTTGTTAACTTTTGATCTGGGTATTCTTGTTTTGTCATGTTTTGCATGTTTTTTTTGCTTCCCAATCCATCTCTTTCCTGTTTGTCGTTTTCAGTTAAAATTCGCTGCATCGGCTTTCTTTATGCGTTTTTGGTCAAGCTTCTTCAAAACTTTAATAGATGTGAAAGAAAAATGGAGAGAAATCGGCCGAGTGACAAGCATAAATCCCAAAAACACTACCAAAATGAATGGAGAAAGTTTTTGATATTTTTCATAATATCTTCCAAACATACTATTTCACAAAAATAATTTTTATAACATCTTAAAACTTAAATAAAATCATTTGATACTTTACGATTAGACTAGGCTACATGTGAAACAAGTTATGATATAAAGTATATGAAAAAAGTCATTGCTACATTACTACTGCTGGTCTTTACTAAAAACTGTATTTTGAATAGTTCATTAAACAAATATTGTGATTGGCTCAACTTTATATAGCAACTATATTAAAATTTTTAAAAATTGTGATATTTTTAGGTACGCATCCCGAAGTCCATAATCTGGGTTATTTTCATACAACATAACTTTTTAATATGTATATTTTCAGTTACATGATTATTTTAAATGTACTTCCCATCTATGTGGTATTGTATTGCTTCCCAATTAAGTACGTTTCCTAGAGGGGAAGATAGTTTTGTAGATAGATTTAACAGATAATAAATGGACGCTAGGTCAATGACTTATAGCTTTTGCGATAAAAATGTAGGCTATTGAATGTTCGAGAAACTTTGAGCTATCTAAATTAGGACTTGAGTTCCAAAGTTTGTTAAAAAAAAATATTTAATGTCTTGAACAGTTTTAAGACATATTACCTAGTTTGTCTTTAAACTGTTGGCCTTCGGCGAAGCTTCTATGTATGGTTTCGGTTGTTAATGCTGTTTAACAACAATTTGCTGTTTCTCAGCAAGATTAAATTATAGGTTAATGCCTATAATTTAACCTTGCGTTTTTATAAAGCATTAAGACGTTACCGAGGCTTTACCCTCTACACCCGATGGATAGATTTCACTATGGCAGTATATTCTTTTACACGAATGATTAATACCCATAATAACAGATAGCATACTTTTTTTGAATATAAGTTGATTTTCGGGGCCTTAACCTCCCAAGTATTTCGCTATATATTTTTTCTTAAAAAATTATTCTATAATATCTTTCGAAGAAGTAATACGTGATAATACCATAGTATCTCCGATAAACTCATAAATTTCTAAATAAATTAAATCAAAAACTTATAAAACTTCATAAATCTTAGTTCCATTTTCTTTAGGAAAATAGTTCGAAAACATTCACTTAAAAACGTTCTTACGTGATGTTTTTGCTCATTGAATATTTTAGTGAATGATGGATAAGTGCTTGCTGTCTCTGACCTTTCTTGTTATTCATAAACTTCTGGGATATTACTGAGTGTAAATGTTTAAGGTCCCATTTCTCCAAATCTGTTCTCAATTCAAATATTTTACTCGTCAATTTGGATAGTTTGCTTAAATATTTAGGTTAATTTTACTTTAAAAATACGGTCACGTACTGTTGAGAAGATTCGTGAGTTTTGGCTTATTGACTTAAATACTGACTTAATTTAGCATTCTTTAGGGATTTACACTACCCAAAATGGTCTTTTCTCTCAAGGAATTTTATTTAAAGTCATTTAGGGATTTAAAATATTTTTAAATTAATTTATTTATTGAATATCTAATTGTTTGTGAGATTCCTTATTACATGTTAAATTGTGGTATTTAGAACTCTTTTGATTTTAATCATTTAATAAGAAATTTATATTTTAAGCCAGTCACCTTTAACAGCAAGATGGATCTCCGTAAAAATTGGTTCTATATAGTATTAATTTATTCTCTTTTTATTATTTATTTTTCAGACCCTCATATTTCACTCAGAAAGATATATTTAAGCATTAAATTCTGTCTGGCATCAAAGACTCATATCGTTATATTACATCTCCTATGTTTATTGTTTGAGAGAATCTTCCTAATAATTTCGATCCCGATAAAATCATAGTTATATTAGAAAATTAAGTGTCGATGTAATCTATATAAGATTACATACTCTCTTTTACAGCACTGCCATGATTCCCTTCACAAAATGGGCAGAAATTTAGGATATATATAATATAATCTTTCAATAGTGGAAGAAAATCCCGGGAATAAATATCTGATTAAACATATAAAATTATTGAAACTGTTAAAAATAATTAAAATAAACATATTTGACAAAATTTAGGAAAATTGTATGACAACTTTCTTACAATAATATATCCGAGTGTTATCACTACGAAAATTCCTTCATTAAAGTTCAAAAATTTTAAATTTTTAGAACATAATTTAAAGGGGCTGTCTCGCATTTTTCAAAGCATCAAGTTCACAAATATGATACTCTTTTCAAGTTAAAAAAGACTTATTGCTTTTAAAAATTGATTTATTCAAAATATTTCCCTAAATAACTACAGCGTTTCCTCATCTTTCGAGTAGCAAACGAATTTCGCAAAGGGAAAAACTCTCTCTCTTTGTTTAGATGCAAGACAGTTATCAAGACAAATTTTGTTATATGTGCGCGCATTTCACCTCTCTTTAGAAAGATCAATATATATGTAGTGATATAAATAGTAATCTGAAGGAGCAACATCTAGTGAATATGGAAGATGGGATAACATACCGCGAAACTTATTTTATTGGTATTACAATATTTAGGTGAGCACTATCGTATTACAAAAAAAACCTTGTAATGTTTTTCGCAATATTCTAGTCATTTTTTTCCTTTGTGCTTTGTTCAATTTAAGCAAATGTTGATTGTATCCGTCACATTTGAAGACTTCATAAAGTAATGCTTGTTCATGTTGAATTATTTTGTGATTTACCACATTCTTTGCCATATGTATTTTAAATATCCATTTTTAAATCACCGAAACCATCCTTTACGAGTTGTATTCCGTGAGGCATATTCACTATAAACTAGCAACAGATGTACTTGCTATTTTTCCATAATAAACCAATGTAACATAAAATAACTCAACTAATGTTCATTTTACACAAAATTCTCCATATTTTCTAAGCTCAAAAATTTTTTTAACCGTAACATACTAATTTTTAAAGGTTTTTATCAAACTTTTTGAATACAACTTTCCCGCATTATTTCCTGACAAGCAACACTACTGACCCCATATTTTTTAAAAAGTCCTTTTTAATATATAGGTACTTAATTTGAGGAGAGTGACACAAAAGGTCTGCTTTGTAGCATTCACCATAGTACATATACAAGGAAGTATAAGCATGTAGTACATTATCCTTTATTATTAACAGACATGGTGGTAGAAATAGATATCAGTTTAAATTTGAAATTAGAATTAATTTAAGAATACATATTTAGCTGGTTAAATTTAAATTACATTTAATTTCAAAAATGTGTTTAAATAGGCAAGTAAAAGTACAAATAGTAGCTGCTCTTGGCACAAATATCAGCAGTATATCACTCTTTGCACAATTTGTAATCATGCATGTCAAAACATTCATGCAACAACCCACAAATAATGTCAGTCTATAAATAATTTAATGTTAACTCTATTAATATTGAATTACCCCCAATGCCAGAGCAGTACGGCTATTACTGAAAATTTCGTTCTTCTATTATTTCAGAAATTTAACTTAAAGAGTAGAAAAAACCATTTCCAGAGAAAAAAGTTACATTAAAATAAAAACTTGTGAAAAAATACATTCATCTTAAAAATCGCAAATAAAATCTTTTTTTTCTTTCAGAAATCCTCCTCCGACTCTTAAAACTAGGTCCGAATGGAGTGAGACTTTTAGAGATTTTATCAGTGAGTAAGTATGAAATTTTCTTTCATTTTAAAAGTATTATTTTAATAAATCACATTTGAAATTCTTCTTTTCCATCAGAAAATTATACAATATATTTACAAAATAATTTATGAACAAATACTAATCATCCAGCTGCAAAGTTTAATTAAGGGTAAAAAATAATAAACCAATAAAAATGTTTCCGAGTGTAAGAATTAAAAAGTAAAAATGAAATTTACGATCTCAAATTTCGAGTTATCATGTGAGAGCATTTTTTTAAATCATTATTTGTCTTAATTCATTTAAGTTTTTAACTTTTAAACCTTTTAGAAACAATCACAATGCTTTTCTCTCGACCTCTATCTCTGTTTCTATATATCTCTATCTCTAATTTATATAATATTTTAAATTAAATTTCAGTCCAAATTAATTTCTATAGTTTTATCTTAATTTTACCCATGTCAAAGTCATTCTAAAAAAGGTTTAACCATTCTAAAAAAGGTTACTCTCTTATTCCCTGATCCGATTCCACATTATCTACTTAATTAATTCAAGAAGTACTCTGTAAAGGTTTTTAGTCAGCGACTCCTACAGTGAGAGCGAATGGTTGCTAACCTAAACAAATAATTTTATAAAAAGATCCCTGTATTTCCCGCTTTGAGAGTCCCATGTTAAGAAATTCCTTTGAAAATCTTAATAATATATTAGCACTGTAAACAATATTTTCCCTATCAAAATATTACATAACTGGATGGAAAATTAATTTCTCCACTTTTCCATCACTTCTGCTTGCCCACGTTGCTTGTAAATACGCCTTCCTTTTTCCAGAGATGGAATAAACTGAGTTTTAAAATGAAAAGTCTTCAATACCTTCGAACTGCAATCAACTTCGAAAATTTTAAATCATTACACAAATATTTTATATCATTACACAAATCATTATAGATATACGTGCCTGAGTGTGTGTGTGTGTGTGTGTGTGTGTGTGTGTGTGTGTGTGTGTGTGTGTGTGTGTGTGTGTGTCTACATGTTATTTCCAAATGATAAAAAAAATTTAAACATATTAATTTATATAGAATTTTCATAAAAACAATATTTTTGTAAACACAAACTGATATCTTCTGATTTGAGATCATAAAACAATTTCATAATGGATGAATCTTAAACCAGGAGTCAAATCCATCTATGTTTCCCACTTAAGAATGAATGGATATTTCCCTACTTGGGGAAAAAGAAAATAATGTTATCAAAACTGTATTACACGCGAGTGAAGTTTTTTGAGAATATTATAAAAATTAAATTATTTAATCTTCTTCAGAAAAAATTCCATTCCATTAAAATAAAAGCTATTATGTCATTGTTCTAAGTCACCCTTTCAAAAATGCTTCTGCTGTTAAAGAAGCATACGTAATAATTATGCAATGCTGGTAAAAGCAGGTCAACCTTTTAAAAATTCATCTACTTTGAAAGAAGCATACATAATAATAATGCAGTACAGGTAAAAGCAGTTAAAAAAATATATGGGATTAAAAGATGTTGATGAATTTTGCCATTCATGCTTCATTCATTCCAAGTACGAATAGATTTTATAGCAGTGAAGAACGTTTTTATAAGCTTTATTAGATGTTTGTTGGATGCCGAATCAAAGGAAGTAAGAACGATCCTCAATTTTGACCATTCCGGTATGAAATTCAATTCAAAACTTGCTCTTTTGTCCACATGTTCGAAAAAAAATCTTCCTGCTGATTTTTCAAATTATAAATGCTATTTAAACAAAAGATCTCATCTGAGCGAAAAGAAATTTATTAATAGTTCATGTGTCTTCTAAGGTGTCTTGAACGAAATGCAGAACACCGACCTAACATCCTGGAGCTACTATTGCATCCGTTCATAACGGCCATTGATGACACCGGTAACCCATCGCTCACTTTAGAAGAACATCTTCAACAGGAATTTGTTCCAACATCTGGCGCCAGAGTAAAACAAGTAAGTTCTCATCTTATTATAAATAACTAGAAATATCCGATTGAAACACGTTGAGAGGCAAACGATTAGCAATTATTTTAATATCCTATTCATTCAAAGTTGATTTGGTAGATTTTAAACAGGTGGATATGGTAGGCATAGTATTGTTTCTTAGAATATGTGATAGAATATAGAAAATGTGTAGAATATTGGAATGGTTCATGATAATATATCATGATAATATTCCTCATAATATATCGTTTGAGGGTACAACTTTGATATACCCCCCAAAAAAAAATTACGTGCCAAATCTGACACTCCCTACGGACTTTTTAAGGTTGCGGTTTCTTATTTCCATCATATTAGCGAGCATTATTCCATATTAGCTAGAATCCATCTTGGCGAGAAAAAATGGCGCCAAAAACAGGTATTTTGCTTAGCAAGAAAAAAAAGTCGCCAAATTTCCGATTTGGGGGGGTATATCTAATTAGGGCCCGTTTGAGTTCGTGCATGTTTGAGTTCTCATCTGAAAATGTCATAAGTAATTAGATTTATCATAGACAATTTTACTTGTTTATGAGTGAAAGTGAATTTTAAAAAATTAAATCGGGCAATATTCTTAATCTGATAAAATGCAATAAGGTTTAGTAAATCCTCTTGTTCCGGGAAACTTCTAGTTGATAGAATATGATTGGATAGGTTAACCCTGATATAAACACAATTCTAGGCTCTGCAGAAAGTCAGTCTAACTGAATTTAAATCTGTGGTAGTGATGGCAGTATGGTGTGGTCTCTTTGACACAAGGTATAATTTAGGATACGTTGTGCCATTCACAATGATGGATTGTAAATTATTCTACTATTAAAAAATGCATAAATAAAATAAGGATGTATTGTAAAATTACAAAATGTCTGAAGTTAAAGAAGTTAATGATTTACTAAGATTTGGCAGGAGGATAAAAATAAATCTGGAATTTTAAGGTATCCGGCTACTTTCAAAGGAGAATTTTTGAAAAAATTTATTTTTTTTAAATTGTTTAAAACTATGAGTTTTAGATTCATATATAATATCAATTTTAGCCAATTATAATGTAAAATATTATCAATGCAAAAAATTTATTTTAAAATATAATGTATTTTGAGAAATGGGTAAGTGGAATGAGAGTATTGAGAAGTAGTAAATTTTCATGAAATTTAACCAAAATGGTTAACATTCTACACAAATTTTTGATGCAGCAATCCTATTTTACTTTGTACGCAAGTTATAGATTATAAAGATGAATGAAACTGAACCAAAAACAAAGAAAAAACTTGAGATGCAAAGAAGTTAGGGTAAAAATATACGTTTATATGCATTTTTCCATAAATTCACAGCTTATTTTTTCTAAAAACACCTATAAATGAAAAAGTATTTCACTAGCAAAAACTTTGGTCCATTTCATTGCCCATATTATTTAAAACACTCGCTGAAATTTTTATGTAAATAACTTTATTAGTTTCTGAGATATCATGTTAAAGGTGGAGCATTTTTATGAAAACTAAAGTTTTGAGAAAATCGAAGTTAAAGACACATTTTAGTTAAAAAAAATAAGTTACCCTCGACGCTAGGTCAGGCCTTCATTTTTCTTGAAAAAATAAACTATTTCGGAAAGAGGAATGTACAACTACAAGAAATAACAATAAAAAATTCGCCAATGTGGTCGATAATCAGTGTTTTTAACGTAGTTGGATACCTTAAATGCTATGAATTAACTAATAAAACTAATGGATTTTAAAAAAGTGATTAAGAAAACTTTTTGTGAGAAGTTTCTCACCCACAAGGTTCTATAAGTGAATGAAAATGAGCTAAACAATGAGTAAAATTAACATAAAAGTAAGAATACTAGTCTCGAAATTAATCACATCATCATTAGTTGTTGGTACAATGAGAATCCAGTTCTCCAAAAGACTTGTCTTGTTTTTTGTACACCTTGTATGTTTAGTGAGAAGAGCGTTAATTGTACATCTGTGCGTTGGTTCTATAAAACTAACCATATTTTTACTATTGGTTTAATAATAAGTAATTTCTTGTCAACTTTCTTGTCCCAAGCTTCTTGCCACTTTCCGTAGATATATCGTTCAATATTTCTTGAAATATCATGAAAGGAGAACATGGTAAGGGAAAGGTATCGAGACTAATTTCACAGCTCTATCTACAAGCTTATTACCATTGATTCCACTATAATTTAGTACCTATCAGAAAATTATGGAAAAACCTAAATTTATCAATGTTGATAGTTGTTCCATGATTTATACAACAACGGGTAACAAAAACAAAGTTTTGTAATTTTTGCAAAAATCTTATGTTATTCATGTACAGGCTATTTTTACGAGAGTCAAATGAAAAAATACTTTGCAACGCATATAAAATGTTACTTCTGCTGTGTATTTTTAAAAAAAGCTCCGAAAGAAACTAAATAGAGATTTCTTAAAAAACTAAACAAATTATAAACAGTTATTAAAAATACATGCTTCCCTAACAATATAAATAATAGATAGTATATAGTATTAGATGAAAACTATTTTTAAATAAATTATTCTCATTTTATATGCCTTTTTCCTGTAGTAGATTCTGTAAAAAAAATCTGTTATATTATGCTATTACGATGGTAAAAGGAGCAACATGATGATAATATTCAGTATGGTATTGATCTCTTCAAAATGAGAATACGTTAAAAACTCATGGCATTAATTTTTTATTAAGAGTGTATTTTAATAGGCACTTTGAACCGAAGCGATGAAATTTCAACACAAGAAAAGATACAAGGTTATATAGAACTGATAAAGCTAGACATAATTCAAATTAGACAGTTTCATAACAACGAAGTGAAAAATTAGCATTGATATCCTGAGCAGAATTAAAATCCTTGACAGTAAACTGAACTCAATTTTAAGAATTCTTATATCCTTAAATGGTAAATGTATTTAAACTTTCTGTATTTATTATTCACACTTCTTGTTAAAAATGCATATCCGCCTCCAGCACGTTTTTATGAACTACATCGGCACACTAAAGAACTACAAAATATATAATTTTTTTCCTTTGATTCTAGTTTTAGTAAGACTATATGTAATTATAAATATACAATACAAATAAAAATTTAAGGGTTTTAAAAAATATTAATAAAATATCAAAAAACAATTCTTTTATTAAAGCCTTTGCACTAACCGTTACAAAAACATTATCAGAAACAAGAGTTTTAATGACACTTAATATTTGAACCCTTTTACAATTCAACCCTTTGAATTTGAACCCTTTTCCAAAGAGACAATTTAAATACACCAAAATATTTTTAACAGTATTAAATTTCATGATTTAAAAAAAATATTAATAAAATATGAAAAAAAGGAATATTTATTTAACAAAACGTTTACACAAATTAAATCAAAATGTCGAAAATAAGAAATTAATATTTGAACCGTTTTATTATTCAAGTTCCAAAGAGACAATCTCAAAGTAGTAAAATAAATTTCTAACAGACCTAAATTTAATATTTTAACAATAGTAAAATATGAAAAAAAGAACTATTCTTCTGACAAAACGTTTAGACTAATCAAACGAAAAAAAGGAATGTCGTAAATAGGAGTTTTATTTGCACTTAATATTTGAATCATTTTACACTTCAATTTCCAAAGAGATAGTCTAAAAATATGAAAATATATTTTTAATACAAACTTCAATAATGCACTCAACCAACTGTACCAAAATATTATCCCCTACAAGCCTTTCTGTTCTATTTTTAATTCTTAAATTCTTTCCTAAACTTTTCTAAAGTCGCTGATACAGAATATTACCTGTTAAGCTGTACCAAATTACCCGAAAAACTTCGCAATTTTTGTAAAAAGTGGTTGCTTTATGTGAGAAATAAAAAAAATCTTTCCACCTGCAATTATAATGCCATTAGTCGAACCAGATCCACGTCAATTCATCATTTCAGTCTTGATTTTTATTGGAGATGAATAGTTGGAGTCTTGGAGCTCCTTCATACTACGAATTTCTGTCGTTCTTTTCCAAAGAATATTAACCGCCTTTTTCTATCTTGTTACCGCTTTACTGGAAGATCAGGGAAAAATAGGCTCCCTTGGATCTACAGAAAAGATTACATTATTGAGAAAAGGGAAGAAGTGGCTTAGAAATTTTCTACCAGGACATCGTTTCCGATACTGGAATCTTAGTGGCTAAGATTTCAGATACTTAGTATTTTTTTAATTTATCTGCTGCTAAAAAATGCATGGGATTTTGGGATATTTCTTATGTTAAAAAATAATGGAAGAATTTATGGATTAGAAAATAATAAATTGTCAAATGTAGTATGAAAATCATATATCATTTTGAAATTAATGACAAAAAGTTTGTAACAATTATTATCTGCACCGAAGACTGAAATTATAAGAGAAATTGGTTATTGAAAAAGTAAGATGTATTTACAAATAATAAATCATATAAAGTAATTCTTTTATGTGAGAAACAGATCTTCCTTACGTTTTTTTAAATAATTTTACAATTTTAAAAACGTAATTCTTTATAAAAATATATTTTTATAAACTATAATGCTATTAAGTACAATGTTATGGAATTGCATACGTAAATTACACATAAGTGCCTAAATAGCTTCTTTTAGGATGAGATCAGAGTAGCTAAAATTTTAGTCTCAGTTATTATTTTTTAATTTATCTGTGTTAAATTAAAAACAATTTGCAGAAAATATTTCTTGCCTTTTTTGAAAAATGAGTTTACAATTTTTAAATATTAATTCCTTAAAAAATCAATTTATTTTTAATAATATGAAGTTATGATTTACAATGTTATGAAACTGAAAGCGTAAATTATATATAAACGCCTAAAGAACATCTTCTAGGACATCTATTCCGATACTGGGATCTTAGCGATTAAGATTTAGTTTCAGATACTTAGTATTTTTTTTATTTATCCGCTGATAAAAAACGCATGATATTTTGGGATATTTCTTATGTTAAAAAGTAATGTCAGAATTTATGGATTAGAAAATAATAAATTGACAAATGTGACATGAAAATCATATATCATTTCGGAATCAATGACAAAATGATTGTAACAATTATTATCTGTACCAAAGACTGAAATCGTAAGAGAAATTGATTATTGGAAAAGTAAGATGCATTTACAAATAATAAATCAATAAAAATTATGTGAATGCAGGAAAGACCTTTCTTGCCTCTTTTTAAATATTAATTCCTTATAAAATATAGTGTTAAAAACTATAAAGCGATTAAGTACAATGTTAAAAAAATTAGATACGCGTATTATATTGGTTGAAGTACTGATGCTGTTGATGTACGTCAGTTCTGAAAAACACCTAAATTAACATCACATATATGATTGGTGATATGATTTATTTATTGGTTCTAAAGTATAGAAAAATTTGAAAATCCAAATCGTGTTTATACCACTTGTGATATATCAGAAAGGCGACGTGTATGAATAAGAATACTTTAAACGAAAAGCAAAATGGTTTTCGTTTTTATTATCTATTTCCTTCAAACAATATAATAAATTCAAAATTACATTTAAAAAATAGGTGTATTTGGTATCCAAGCTATCACAATATTATTATTATTTTGTACTTTCACAAAAAAAAAATTGTAATCATTCCCAGATATTATCTTTACAAAACAAGTATTTTATGTCATTATCATTCCGGTAATTATCATTTATATTTAATAATGAATTGAAATCATAATCACTACAATTCCGAGACTGCCAAATTTTATTTTGGAAAAAAAAATGAAAAAAAAACTAGTAATTAAAGAATTGTCTCTTTGAATCAATCAAAAACCTGTGATGAACTGAGTTAATCAACCCGTAACTGAAGACATGAGTCAAAATGACACTGATTTGTTCATTGGCTCTAAATATCACGTGGTATTTTGTTCTTGAATACAAACATCTGTAAAACAGAGGTATGCTTGAAAAGGTCTAAATATGAACGCGTGTATATAATCGAGCTATCCTATTTCAAAGTTTTATTGGTGGAGTCATTGACTCAATGTCTTTGAAACTATTTTTTATTTGAAAAAGGCACAAAGAAAAAGGAAGTATTCTTAAAATAATATTTTTAAATATTGAATTCTTCCATCTTGCTTGTTAAATTCTAACATTTATTAAAATAAGTGCAATTCCGTAATACCTAAATAAATAAATAATTAAAATATTGTTTTATTCTTTTAGCAACTTTCCAACATTTTAGATTATAACACTTAAAATTCTTAATAATAATACTTTTCGTATTTTCTGTAACCACATGATTTCCAGAATGTATTGTGTCTCCAAATAAATTCCAATGCTGTTTACAAGACAAAAAAGAAAAATAACTATGGAGCCATTTTGATTTCATTGAAATTCATGTATACGGTTGCGGAATAATGAGTGTTGCTATGACTGACATTTGTTGATTAATAAATAATTTCGAAAAAATTTAATCGTTAAATAAAGAGCATGATTATGCATTCTCAGCAGTTTTTCTTATTTCCCTCCTCATAGAACTTTATAAATTAAAGAAAATTACAGTCAGAAAATTTCGTTTCTAATTATCTTAATTGATCCTGTATGTTTGCATACATCTTTTAATTTCTTAGGTCTGAATGTTTTTATTCAAATTCTGGGAAAATGTTTGATTTTTTTTTTCTTTAAAAGAAATCTCATAATATTTCTTTATTTATTAATGAAATTTTATTTAATTGATAAAAAGTTTAGCGGATACGAAAAAAGTCGAATAAAGCCGCATAGATATTACAAATTTTTGCTTTCAATTTATTTCTTCCTTATAAGTAATACTTAATTGATTTTTTTTCTGTAATTTTATAAAATTTAAAAAAATATGAAAATTATTTATTGAAATTAAAAAAATATTTCATAATTAATATTTTGCAAAACAATGCTAATGAAATTCTTTTAATTTTACAAAAATAAGTACTAACATTTCTCTTATTCCTTACATTAAATTTTCTTAAAATGTCAATGATTTCCTCAAGAAAATACTTGGTTTACATTGTAAAAAGTAAAGACGCACTATTCCATTTATTATTGCACTAATACTTTAATATATTTTTACTTTATACAATTGAAACTCTAAAAACTATATGAATAAAATAAATATTTAAACTAATTTTACTAAAATGTATTTTCTATATGCTTTTCTAATGGTTCTTAAAAACAATTCTTTACACTTTTATTTTTAACTTACATTAGTTAGATATATTTCCAAGTTGTATTTTTATTTCTATTTGTAATAAAGAATACATTCTTAAATAATTTTATTTGCTTTCATACAAAAAATAAGAAGGAAAATTTTTTATTGTATATAATTTACAATATGTATTTTAAAAAGAATAAAAATATATACTTTTTAGAAAACACCTGGCAGTAGAAATTCAAATTCCAACCCGACTTTTAGTAATAAATGCATATACCTTTTATCGATATTTTTTCAGTTTTTGGAATGAATTAAAACATACTATTAGACACACAAAAATTAATTACTACAAAAACACTTCATGCATACAAAGAACATCAAAAAAATATGTAATATTTTTTGCAAGAAAATATGAAAAAAAATTATCTTTAATTTTTGAATTTATCAGTTTTATTTCTGTATCAAAACTAACTATCGTGTATGTACATTGTTGCAAAGAAACTCAAATATTTTTTATAAATTTAAAAAAAGTACTGCTTTTATTTTACTTCAATAAACGTACGTGCAACATTTAAAAAAATTTAATAAGCACAAAATTTAGCAATAAAATTTTATTTTATTTTATTTGCAAAATATCGATATGTTTTTAGGAAATTCAAGTGCGTAAAAACCCCTGCTCTCTTTTTAAAAAGAAATCCATTGTTTGCTTTGTATAAAGAGGCTTTTCATGCTTCAAAACTGGGCAAACAGATTTAATTTATGACACAAAAAAAAACTTCTTTAAAATAATTTTGTATTTTCAAAGCTATATTGAGTTTTTCAAACAAATGTGAATTTAAATTTTCTTTTGAAAAATGTCAGTGCTCTATCTAATATACAGAAACTAATTGCTTTCTAAGAAAACAAGTGCAATTGTTTTAAAAAAAGAATATCGTGTTTCCATTACTGATTGTTTGTAAGTGAAAAGATTAATGCTTATAGTTATTCCGCAAGAAATGTATAGGATAGTTTTTTTTATTAAAATAGTGTTAATACTAGTACTTAAAAAATACTATTTTCTTCTATAAATTTTAAGAAAATGCATTAAATTTCGGGAGAAAAAATTTAATAAATTATTTTTTCAAACTTAACCAGACTTGTTGGAATAAAATGTAGAAAAAAATTCTGGAGTACTTAACTACTCTAATTCTAAATTCAATCAAATACATTATTTTAATTAATCTATTTTTGTTGTTCTGAAATTCTTCGCTCTTTTTTTAAAATATGAAACTTCCATTTAAGAAGTATTTTTTTTAAATTGAAAATGACCAAAAGTAAAGTCGATAGGCATTTCCCTCCTTCTTACAATGAAGTCCTCACATTTCCTTTCCTCTTCTGGCAATTAAGTATCATAGTTTCAATTCCTCCTTCTGCAATTACATTTTCTTATTTCTCTCTTTCTTTTGTAATTAAATGCTAACATTTATCTCCCTTTTCTTGCAATTATGTGTTCGTCCTTCTTTGCCACTCCTTTCAATTAAAGGATCAAATTTCCTTCCCTCTTGTTATTAAGTGTCCATATGCCCTGCCTCTTCTTGTAATTAAGTATTCATATTTCCTTCCACTTCTCGCAATTAAGTGTTCATATTTCTCTCCCTCTTCTTAAAATTAAGTTTTCATATTTTCCTTTCCCTTTTTACAATTAAATGTTCAGATTTCCCTCCTGATTCTTGCTATTAAGTGCGCATATTCCCCTTCTTGTAATTTTTTCCTGTTTGTCTTCCCTTCTTGCAATTAAGTGTTCTTGTTTCCCACGCATTTCTTGCAATTAAGTATTGAGATTTCTCTGGCTTTTCTTGCAATTAAACGCTCATAAATCCCACCTCAACTTGCAATTAAGTGTCCGTTCATATATGTGTTATCAAAATAGCCGTGTTTTTAGCATCTTCCCTGTTATTGATTAATGAGGGATCGTGTACAAATTATGATAACATTTTATAATTTCATCAAAAGATATTTTTAGAAGTTTCCTTTTTGCCTTAACAAATAATTGTAAATTATTAATTTAAAAAAATAAATGCTAAAATATAACTTTAAAAAACGTACTTGCATGTTCATTAAAATTTAAAATCGTCGTTACGTCATAAAACTTAATTATTCAAGATTTCTCATTTTTCAATTTTAAGGATTATTAATTAACTAAAAAGAATATACTATGAAAAAATAATAGAACTTTTAATTTTGCTAAACAAATTTATTTCCTTTGATTTATTAATATTTAAAGAGTATTCCATTGTTGAAAACGCGTTAAAATATGTGTAAGTAATATCATAACGTATCCCATGCCCTTCTTTGCTTTTGAAGTTTTAATGGATTTTCCGCAAAACATTTCGAAATCCAAGGCACATTCATTCCTGACGGTGGCAAACACATCATTCACATTTTTATGCAAGTTTTGGAGCATTTACTAGACTATTTCCAAATAATTTCAAAAGATTTTTCATTTTTAAGTTTACCTATACTTTTCCAACTGAACTTAAAATATTTCACATTTTTGAAATTTCAGACTTATTAATTTAAATACAATTTAGACAGCACTTAATATATTAATAAAAAATAATATAATAATATAATTAATAACTGGCGTTTAAGTCTCTAGTCTAGCAACCACATAATCTTTCGTCTTTATTACGATATATGACTGAATTAGGAAAAATACGACGCCAGACCATAGTTGGCGATTTTTGAAAATTACCCCAAGCAAGGGGTTAAACTCTGGTCGTACCCTTCCCTCGGTTCATTATTTCTCTGATTTTCGTTAACTGAATGTTTATTACCAATATTTTCCATAATGTAATTTTTATAACGTGTTCCGGTCATGATTGGATTTCCTTCTTTTGGGCATAATAAGATTTGAATCGCTCTTTAAAATCTGACATAAACAAAGTATAGCATATGCGTACCACAGCTCTTACTATTTTCACATGCGTAATTTCAAGTTTTCGAGCATGAACGTAATAATTAAAACCGAAATTAAAATTCCCTTTATTATCTTGATATGACTTTGATGTATTAAAATCTTTCGCAATAAATGCTCTACAAAATTGTATGAATATTTCCAATATTCGTTAACTTTTTCTCAGGTTTTTAAGGTTCAAATAATCAGACGCTTTCAGGAGACTTCATTTTATACAATGACTGATAAATGAAGTACTAAAAATCCAAATTTTTATTCCAGATTTTTGAGGTTTCAAAGACATTTACTGGACCTTAAAATTTTAAAACAATTTCATTTAAAGAAATTCTGAAGTAAAAAATAAAACCTTTCCTTAGAAGTACTTTTAAAAAGATTCTAATTTTTGAGAAAAAGTGAAACCATTTCCATCGTTCTTAATTTTGATTCCTTATTAGATACGTTAAAAAAATTCTTAATTTTCAGAAACATGTTTTCTAAAGCTTAAGTTCTTAAGTATTTTTATTTGTTCTAAAGCTAAAAGAACTCAAGCGGAGCTGTTTTTGATAATGTTATAGAATTATGCTTCTTCTACAATGCTTACTTTAAAATTCAAAATATTTTTAATGAAAGCCAATTAATGCATAGATTTTAATAAGAAGAGCAAAAACTTTCGTTTGCTCTTAACAGTTTTTTAAATTAAAATCAACTACAGTAAGATACAATAAAAAAAATTATTAATCAACTGTAAAGTATACGCTGCGTTAAATTGTTTTTCAACAAAATATGAAGAAAAAAACTAAATTTAATTTTCCAAGTAAACAGTCTCATTTCAATTTTTTAAAGAAACTTATTTTTTCACAAAGGAATGCAAATACAATTTTTTATAAATTTTTTAAAAATGCAGTTTCAGCTTTATTTTATTAATACCGAGAAGCAATTAAAAATAAAAGGTGAAAAAATATTAAAGAAGTAAAATTATATCTACTTTTCTCTAGATAATATTAGTTTACTACCTTGAAATTTAAGTATGTGAATGCAAAAATTAATTTATTGAATATATTTTATTGCTTGTCTCAGATAAAGTTTATTATAATAACAAGCTCAGTATAAATAGATGAAATAAATGGAAAAAATGGTTTTTTGTATGAAGTTGAAAATTTCTAAATCTTTATATTTTTTGAACAATAATATAAATATTAATGTTGATCTTTCTAAAAAATTTATGTTTACTCTAGAAATGGAAATAATATAATTTACACAAAATAAGTTTTTTTCCTTTCGATTTGGAATAAATATTAATCATCTGGTTAGATGAATTGCTTGATAAATTTAGTTAATCGTTTGGTATAAAAGTATTTAAAAAAAATTATAAATAAAATTTATCAAAACATTTTGACTATATAATTATTTTATAAAATATTATATTGACTATAAAAAGTGCGGATTGCTTTTGATAAGCAATCGTAACTTTTGATAAATATTGGTGATTTAATAATTGATGGATATTTAATTTTATTGCATATTTTGGCAACCAGCAAGTTTCTTATTAATTTTGATTTTGCATTATTTCAGATACCTTATAATTAGCTTGATGCGTATAGATTCATACTGAATAATACTGTTAAGCGTAAGATTGTAATAGAAATTAAATTTGTATTATTTTATTCAAATAATAAATACTAATATTTTATTTCATTATATATATGCGGCTTCTTAATGTCATTCGAGATAAATTCGAGCGCAATCAAAGACTAAAAAATCTGTGCAATATTTGTCAAATTGCGGTTGTCTTATATATCAACGAAATTTAACTTTATGATTCTTTATGTAAACTAGTCAAGATAAAAAGTACCTTTTTTTACTTACAATAATGGAACGTTTACATACTTGATGAAACGATAAAGATTATTTGAATTTCTTTACAACAATTATACATATTGCAAAAAATTATGTAATAAAATTCTTTGCTAAAAAATATTATTTAAAAAATTCCCATAATGCAGGAATAATTTCTATGATAGCAAAACTGATGATATTAAAAATATATATATAAATTTTAAGCCTTTCACGACGATAAGCGCAAACGCGGTTTTCGTTGAGGCCGGCAGTTTCGTGAGTGACTGTCTAGAATCTTAGGGGTTTTTCTATTAAGCCTAAATCCATGCGATTACCAAAATATCAACACATTTTTTAATTATAATTATAGTGCCACTATCACTACTATCAAAATCTGTTTCAAAATCAATATCTGAAATATGTTGCGTAGTTTCTACTGTTTTTAAACAGTTTCGACTCTTCAACATTTAAATGGTAAAAAGAGAAAAAAATTCGTCTGCAAGATATAATTATCCATTAAAACCTGGTCCACAAACCAAAATAACAAATACTGTACCGAAAATAAAAACTCCCTTCTATTATCAAATACCAAGTGCGAATTTAAAGAGCCGTCTTAAAGTTTCCCTTTCGGAAGCATTCCTTTCCCCTTATGTTTACCTAATCAAAAACCAAACCACGTGTATGTGAGTCATGCTAATCTCATTTCGAATAGAAGATCAAATCTACATGTTTCTGGAACCATAAGGACAGACAATGCCATCTTGTGCCATAAGTTATAGTTCATAAAGCGTTCCACGACACTGCACAAATGTGTGATGGTCAGGTGTGAATGAGAAAAAATGCTTTAGGTCGCCTGGAAATATTGTATTTCTTATAGTAGGGTTAATGAGGTAAAAATCAGTTTTGTGTAACCTATACTCCTGGGAATAATCGCAAAGAAATGCCAAAATGGCTCTAAATTTTTAACTAAATACAACTCTCTTTATGGAATATATTCCCACTTTCCAAAATATTTTTGTGCAAAAAGAGACGGCTCTATATCAGATGGTTTATCTTTTAGAGCGTCAATAGATACATTTGTCCACATTATCAGTAGAGATTTATCAGAACAATATTAATGCTACTTGACAACCACAAAGTTTCATGTTTAAGCTAATTTATTTATCTGTAATATAAATGTTCATTATACGAATATAAAATACTTGAAAGTGTGTTACAGTTAAACAAAGATGATATTACTCAACATCAATGATATTCAAGGCTTCGTAACTTGGTCATGCTTGATTGCAGAGCAATGAAATTTTAGAGTGTTAAGGTAATTGTAGTAAATAAGATAAATTAGATAGATGAACTCTATTTAAATTTCATAATATTACATGTACATTTGTTTGCCTATGTGCGAAAACAAGCTACGCATACGCAACAACAGCTGTAGCACGCATATGCGATACATTTCTTTGTTTACGTCGAATTCAAAACTCATGCCTCCCAAAATTAATTGATATTGGAGATATTTGTATCATTTTGTAGAGCACTTATTAAGGAAGGTTTAAGTATGTTGAAGTTAACACAAAATTTGAATAAACAAAGAATGAACAACTTTATATGGCTCTTTCTAGAGTTACATCAAAACAAATCTTTTTGTCTTGACTCCAAGAAGGAAAAAAGCCAATATAGTTCACAAAGAAATATTATGAAGCAATATTTTAATTTTATAGCAGATTATAAAAATTATATATTTTATTTCATATCAGATTATTGATAAACAAGTGTGGAAGAATGGGGGCAATGATTTACTTGTAGATTTTTATTTTAAAACAGCTTGTTTGTTGTATGTTTTTAGTGGATTTTTTATCAACGGATATATTTTATTTTAATCTTTTTAACAGTCTAAATATATCTGAATGTATTCTGTAAAAAATTATTTTTTTAGTTATTTTTGATGATTTCCAAATATATTTTTATGTTTGATGTTACGTGAAATGTCCATGTCATATCTAGAGGATGCATCGCTATCGAATATATCTACCGATAAATATCGGTATGGAAATAACGATATTTATCGATATTTCCTCTATCGATACCGAAAAATATCGCTAGACTTAAGTTGAAATGTAATTTTTCGTCTATAATGCTTTGCCATGGCCAACGCTGTGCTGGTATTGCTAGTACTGAAATACTAGGGTGGATATATACTAGAGAGTAAAAACTATCGGTAGATATATACTAGAGAGTAAAAAAAAAGAGTAATTGAACTTTTTCTTAATATTTCGAACGAAAAAAAAAAGAAAATTTAAGCAACAATAAACTTATTGACATTATCATAACTTTACAAGAATCGTTCAATCCCACCTGACATTACACAGAACAAAACCAGTAAAAACACTGGCAATAAACTTAACAATTTTCAAACTTATCAACTACCGTCACCACTCACAAAAAGAAAAATAAAGGGGAAAAAATCAATAACTTTAAAAAAATAAAATTAAGTTTACGACATGAAGGGAAAACACAGATCCGAATTTCATCCTTGACCCGGCAGAAAGCAAAATTCCATTTCGTTGCCATTACGACGAAGGTAATTTTTCCGAAAAATATCGAATTGCTCCAACCAGCCTTCTGGGCATCGGAGAACACTTTATTGAATCCAGGTGGTCAACTGGGCCCTCGGGGAATCAGATCAATCAATAGCATACTTCTGACGTATCTCGTCAAATTGAAGTCATTTGAGACCCTCCATCCCCCTTTCCCTTCAAATTCGAATTGTTTTTGATGAAAATACTTCGTAGCAAAGTTTTAGAAGTTTGGGATATTGGTTTTGAAAGTATCGGAAATGATACCTGTGTTCTGAGGCGCTTTTAATATTGCATGACGTAACATGGATTGTATTAATATGGTAGAGATCAGAAGTTTGTTTCAATTGTTAACTATCGTTAAAGTGAGTGACTTCGATTGGTAAAAATCAAGATGCGAAGATTGAGTGATTATTTCTGAAATTATGATGATTTTAAATAATTGTCATCGCTTTCAAAATTTAGGAAGACAATGGGCTTTGAAATTATCAAAAATGGAGGAAAATGAGCAATTTTAGTTGTATAATTTCATCATCAAAATATTTTTATGCAACTAAAATAATAAAATATGTTGTTCGATGAAATAAATATTTGAAGGATTACGAGGGAAAAAAAGCACATCTTAATAATTTTTTTTAATTATTTAAATATCTTTGAAATGTCTCAGATCTCTTAATTTTTGAAGAAATTAAATACAGTTGATAATAAAGATTTCAGTCAAACATTAAAAGAAAATGGGGTATTCATTTTATGTTACGAGGTTGTTGTTGTTGTGTTTTTTTTTTTTTTTTTGATAAATAAAACTGAATTTTAGTTCAGAAAAACATAAAATTCCTATGAAAATTCAATAAAAGTGAATAAAAATATTTCCAAAAAATTTGCATTTAATTGGAGTTATAAAATCATACGTATTTTTTAACCAACTAAATTTACGTTAGGTAATAAGAAAAAAATATAGAAATGCTAAAAATATAGAAAAAAATAATAATAATACAGAAATATATATATAGAGAGAGAAAATGAAAAATATAGAAATATACAAATTGGTAAGCCTGCAATTTTTTGCAATTTTTAAAAATTATACGTTTTTTAAATTTTTAAAAAATTGATGTATTTATATTTTAATACATATGTATAAAAGATTTTGTAATTCTAACTGAATAATTCCCAAAATTATCTAAAAGTCCCCTTAAGTAATAATGCAAAGCATGTGGGGCTTCATAAAGTTTTTTAGAAATGTAATATTCTGGAACTTTTAGAAGTTACTTTATATAGGTAACTCCAAGTCTTTTTACTACAGAAACATGTTAACTAAACTGACCAATAAGAACATCAGTATCTACGTTTAGAATGAATTTTTTTAAAAACGCTCGAGAACTATTATATTTTTGAATATTTGCAAATAAAACATTAAAAACACATATATGAAGCTAAATTATACTAGTTATTCATTTCTCTAAAAAAATTGAAAAAAAGAGCTTTTTTGGCTAAAAAGAGGTTTAAAGATATGGCGAAAATATACCACTTTAGAAATTTATCAAATTTGCTTAAAAATCAGCATTAGCTTAATTAATATATTATCTAGAGCCTGAACTAAAAAACAAGTTGTATTTCTAACATTTTTTTTTAATATTGGCTTTCGACTGATAACTAACTCATTTACAATTTTTTCACATAATGAAGCACCAAAACAACTGTAGGATATTTTTAAATGAATACATGAATTATTCTCTAGTTTAAGAACTGAAGAACATATTGAGAAATTATTATATTAAATTTGAAAAAAACGCATTAGATATTAATTAATGAGGGATTTTATGATAAAATTCTATGAAGGATTAGAATTTGAGAAAATAGTATTTAAAGAAAAGATATAAAGATCTAAAATATCATTAAAATTAAGTAAATGCAAATATAAAAATCAATATAAAGTTCTGAAAAATAGATACACTTATTATTCCGATGGTTTTATAAAGAAACAATAAGAATATTAAATTAAAGGGAAAACTTGTAATTTGCGAAAAAAATCGACTTTCCAACATAGTCACTTACCTTTAATATAACCAAATTAATTCAAATTTCAACTTTAAGGACTGAATTAAGAACAATATTATTAAATTATTGTCCATGGAATTGACTTGAGCTCCTTTTAATTTCTAAATTATTTTATTCATATTTCAAATGAAAATCATTTAATGTAAAAAAATAATATAATGTCAGTATTACTCTTAGTTGTAATGGAAGAGACTCTCAGCGTGGATTTTGGTGTTGAGACTGTACGACAGGTGGGAGTAGGTGCTTCCTTGTAGTTTTGAGATTAGTCCTTGCTTAGAAGTAGGCTATGCCTCGCGAGAAAATAAATCTTTTTTGTGGCATCATTAGGTCCTTAGGTTCACAATTTCTTAATTTTTAATATTAGTTTCCTTTATGTTTTTAGAATGATTGAATGCACTTGTAGCGGGAACTTTATAAGCCTGATGACAACCTCAAGACTGAGTGGTCACTTTTGTCTTGTGATCATGTTATGTGGCAAAAAAACCCAAACATTGGTAGTTCAATCCTATTGATGACAATATTGACAAACAATATTAATGACAAAGGACGATAAATAAACAAACAAAACGCAACCTTCGTGGATCTGTTGGGGCACCCTGTAACAGAATAATAACTATTGATGATTAATCAGCCATTAAATAAATAAAGCTAATCAGTGAATAAAAAAATCTAGCTGATAAATAATCAGCCAATAAATAAGAAATGGCGATAAATAATCAGCGAGTGAATAAGAAATGACAATAAATAATCAGTCAATAAATTTAAAAAATGGCGATAAATAATCAGCCAATAAAAACAAAAAAGGGAACTGACAAATAATCAGCCAATAAAAACAAAAAAGGAACTGATAAATAATCAGCCAACATAAAAAAATTGGGTAAGACGCATTGAAAACTCAACAGCCAATAAGATCACCTCTAAGCAACAACAAAATATTGTTTGTCTCACCGCTCACTGAAGGGAAAGTATTGTAGTGGGAACTTTATAAGTTTGATAACAACCTCAAGACAGAGTGATCACTTTTAGTCTTGTGGTCATGCTATCTGACTATGAACCATAAATATGTGAGTTCGATCCTACCTATTGCCAGCAGCCCCACAAGTACCTATTAAGTATGTAATTCTCTACTTATAGCTATTATTTTTTGTGGGTTTATCAAGTCTTTGTAACTGGAATTTTTCTCTACTCATATGTATTTTCTTTTTTGAAAGGATAAACAAAATATTCATTCTGAAACCATCAAATATTGGAAGGATAAATGTAATTGTAATATCAATTAGAACATTTCCATCAGTTTCTTAAGTTTTTACAATTTTGTTTCGAATTTCATATTTTTGAATTTTAAAATGTTTATCTTTATTTTTTGCTACTCTAAGAAGGAATATTTTTACAAAATAATAATTTTTATTTCATTTTAATTTTAACATTTGAGTTTTAATACTAGTATAATTTGTTCTTTTCCTAACATGTCGTTTTGTAAGTATTTATCCCATAATTTTATCGAACATCACATTCGATATAAAATTTATTTTTCAGATATTGAAGCGAATTGGAAGTATGGTTTCTGAAAATCTATATCCACTGGTACCATCTAAACCCTTGACAGTTACTGTAAAGAACTGGAATTTCAAGACTGACCCGGAATCAGCTTACGTCAAAATGCTACCTGACGACTTGGCAGCTTGTGAGAACCAATCAGAGGTAAGTAATGCCTAACCATAAGGTTACCTATTATAAAAAGTGACTTTTATGAAGCGTATATTTGCCTTTCATAAAATATTGACTGGTTAATTGCGCGTTCCTAAAGCAAAAAAATTAATTTTGGAAATATAATTTGAAATAGCTATTTGTTTAATTAGGAACGACAGAAAGAAAGAAATTTATTTTCTTGCCGACAATGAATGCATTCATTGAAATCATAAAAAAACATATAAAGAAGTAGTATAAACGATATTTGTTCTATTATTATCCTATTATTATTACTTATTAGGTATTTTGGGATAATTTCATCGACTATTTTCGAAAAACTCGATATTATCACCAAAAGGTAATTTTGCCCTAATAAAACCAAAATTGCTTTTCATTGTTATGGCGCCTATGGATTGGCGTATTTCGCGAGAATTAGCGCATTGACAGGTCGACGGAATAGTTACAAGATATCATTTATGCTATGGTTACTTAATCGTTTAAGTGCTTTAGACAACATTTTTTTCCCGTCTTCAACAAAAACAAATAAATTTCTTGCATATTCGATTCGTGAACACCCAGTAATTGACCATATGAAAAATATACAATTTCTTATCTCAAAATATTAAATTTCCAAAGTTTTATCGCCATCGAATAAACAGTATGGCAGCTTATAAAATATGAACAACTATTCATTTATATATATATTAGATATAATAATTGTACTATGCCTATAACATTCGCGAAAATGCAAACAATAAGTTAGCAATGTGCTACAGCAATTGATTGAACCGTATAGCAGTACGTAAAATACGGACAAACAAAAACTCATTTTATACATTAGATATTCGTCGCATCTCTTTTTAATTACAAGTGATTCAATAAATTAATCAATCTGAAAATTATATTGTTGTTTGAATGTTATAGCTATGTCAATTGTCTACAAAAGTAACAAATCAGTCATCAAAAAATTCATCCAGTTATCTAATGCGCATAATTTTAGCTTAGTAATATTGTTTTGTGCATTTATCCATATTTCGACAAATTATAACCATAATATTATATTCATTTCATTCAAGTAGACCAACAGGAGATTCAAAATTAACTGATATCAAGCCTTTCTTTATTATCATATGACCAGAGAGTCGAAAAACAGCAAAAAGGGACTTCAATGCCTTACAAACTTTTAATGAGAAATGCAGATATTTAAATTTTAAAATTTTTCGTAAGATAAAATGGTAAAATTCAAATCTGATTTAGTAAGCATTTTAGTAACGCGACTAAATTGGTGATCAAAATAGAACGATATTGCATACTTTTTTTTAAATCATTTTATTGTTCATTGGAGAAAAATTAAAAAATAATCCTGATCGCAAATACTTATTGTTCTGAAATGTTAAATAATAAAATTTCAACAAGGTAAGAATATTTCCTACAGAAAACATTACTTCTGCTTTATGTTAGCCTTTGATTACTTTTACATCATTTAGTCACGTGACAAATAATGATCGAAACGGAACGATATTATTCATAATTTTTCGATATCATTTTATGTTCTTCCCTGAAGAAAAATCAAAAAGATTATCCTTATTACAAATATTTATTGTTCTAAAATATTAAAACATCAAATACCAACAAAACATTCAAAAGACATTGGTTTTGTTGCATGTTACCATTTGATTACTTCGACATAATTTAATAATGTGATTAAAATGTTGATCAAAACAGAATGATATTATTTACAATTTTTTTAAATCATTTTATTGTTCATTCATGAAAAATTGAAAAATTATCTTTGTCACAATTCTTATTATTGTTCGGAAATATTAAATAACCAAATGACATCAAGAAAAGAATTCAAAAAGCACTGCTTTTGTTATCTAACTCAAATGATTAAAATGAGGATCAAAATAAATTGGTAGTATTAAAAATATTTTAAGATCATTTTATTGTTCATCGAAGAAACATCTGGCAAAATGCCAATGTCTAAATTGTTGTAGTTTTTTGAAATTTTAAGTGATCGCCAACAAGATAAAAACTTCCAACAACAAAAAAATACCTCTGCTGTTGAATTTTGGTATTTGATTACTATAACATCATTCAGTCACTTGGCTCAGATGAGGATTAAAACATAAAGTTATTTTTCCCAATTTTTTGAAACCATTTTATTGTCATTGGAGAAAAATAGAAAAATAATCCTTATCACAAATATTTATTGTTCTGAAATATTAAGTACTCAAACATCAACAAAATAAGAGACCTTCCAGCAATAAACATTTATTCTTTCGTCTGCTTACGATAAATATTATGTATGAGACTATCTATACAAAAAAGAGATATGTATTAATGATGAAAAAACATGTCAAACAGACAAGACTCTTGACACTAATATATGAGTAGTTAATGTAGCAAAAACTAACTACCATGTGTGGAGACTATATCAATGACTAAACCCATATTTTTGATATGCATAATTCTGCCGTTAAATGCATAACTTTATTAAAGCTACAAAAAAAACTATATTATTTATCATTCATTCTGTTTTGATATGCCTTGTCAAAGAAAGGATGTCAAGTTTTCCCGTTTTCTAACCCAGTTATTAACAGTTTCGTGTTCGGTACACCATTTGATGAGTTGTCTTTAGTTGTTGTAAGCAGAAATATTATAGTAAATTATTATAAATGAAGTATTTTTTTAATCTCTTGGTTTCATTATATCTCGAATATTCATACTACAATAATTTAATCATGTAAATTGTGATTGTAATATTGACTTATAGCCTATCAAAATCAATCCCCTTTAAATTCTTTGCAGTAAATATTGCAATAAATTGTAGTAAACAAAGCATTTTTCATCTAGAGATTTCATCATATCTGATTTTCATATTACAGCCTTTAAATCATGTGAATTAGTATATCGCAATATTGAATTTCAGCCAATTAACATCAGAATAAATCCACTTTAAAACCTTTGCAGTAAATTATTGTGAATAAATTTTGTACATCTCGTGATTTCATCATATTTCTAATTTCCATATTGCAACATTTTAGCAGATTGTAATATTCACTTATTGTTCATGAACTTCAGAATAAATCCACTTTAAAATCTATGCAGTAAATTGTTGCAAAGTATTGTTCTTCTCAAAATTTCTTCATATTCCTAATTTCCATTTTACAGCATTTTAGTCATACAAATTAGCAGATCTTAATATTCACTTATAACCTATGCACATCAGAATGAATCCACTTTTAAATACTTGAACTAAATTGTTGAAACAAAATATTGTTCATCTCGATGTTTCATCGTGTCTCCAATTTTCATATTACATTTTAGTCATGTGAATTAGAAATATCGACTAGTAACGTAAGTTAGCAGATTGTAATCTTGACAAGTCATATGAATTAGAAGACTCTAATATTGACTAGTCATGTCAATTAGCAGAGTATAATATTGACTAGTCATGTGAATTAGCAGATTGTAATACTTTCTTACAGCACATCAGAATAAATCCACCTTAAAAATTTTTGCACAATTCATTCATAAAATAATCAATTAAGATTTCGTTCGAAGAATATTTATTCGCCTTAGAAAGTACACTCAAATCTCAATGAGTTTAACAAATAAATGAAAAAAGACATCCAAAAGAAAATAACTGAGAAAAAAATATTTTTCTTTCATATTAAAGAGTTGAATTTCAGATGAAATCTAATTAAAATTATTTTTAATTCTAGGAATCGGTCGTAGATCATCTTTATCACAGATTTACCCAAGAAGATATTTATACTTATATAGGAGATATATTATTAGCTATCAACCCAAAAAAGAAGCTACCATTGTACGATTCAAAGGTATTTAATTCTTTTTTATATATTTTCTTCATATATTAGATTGATTATTCAAATACATTTCCAAAAAAATTTTGAAATTATAATGGTACCAAATACCTGAATTTTCATCAGCATGATCAAAAAGAAAATTACTGCAACACCATTTATATACCAAAATTTAATGAATACGATTGCAGCAGAGAAAAATCATAGCTCCCTGAAATTATAAAACATAATAACCGAATTTCTAAATAACAGCAGTGTAATTTGCAATAATAGAGATCGAAACGAAATTATCACAGACATCTTAGGCATCCATCTTTTTACTTTCCTGTTTGCGTGGTATAGAGAAATTATAATATTCCTCAAAAAATTCGGATTCGAGATTTTTAAGATAACTCAAAATTTTAGACCTCTTAAAGTTCGAAAAACACAATTTAGAAAAATGTCAAACTGTCCGTGACCCAAATAATACAAAATCGCTTTGGGATAGACAGATGAAAATTCGTAAATGTTTATATGAAATTTGTTGATTTCTGTCAAATAAATAAATTCTGTTCAAAGAGAGCCTGCCTGTTCGTCGTTCAAATATAATTCAATATTATTGCTACAAAACGAAGAGAGCTAGATGATACACAGAATCAGTATCTATATTTTAGATATCGTTCGAATTTTGAGTCAAATCCAATAGAAGATTGACCATATGAAGGACTGTACTCTCAGAACACATACAAAACCTGATAACTCAAATATTCAGTGACTCAAATGTAACAAACCTAGCCAGGGATTTTCTGATTACAATTATAGTTCTGTATCAAATTTTTATTTCAATTGGTTAGTAAAAACGAGTCTAAAACACAAATTCTATTTTCTGCGATACTTGTAATCGTAGGCGAGTAACTATTCGCAATATAACTCACCAATGGTAACAAGATATAGTAAAAATGCTGCATTGATGCCAAAAATTAATATTTCGTAACTATTTTACTCTCATGTCATGCAAAGATTTCTCTGGGATTCTCTCTTCTTTACTAGAAAGTATGCAAGAAAGAGAGACGATTCCCATTGCTCTCTCTTACTGTCCAATTCAGCAATATCGACTTCTTTAGTGCGAAATTTAATCTGCTAACTTTTAATAATCTAAGCATGGATTCAAATCAAAAGTTAGATGAAATATTCTAATGTGATTGTTTCCTATTACTGTAATTTAGATTTGGTAAAGTTCTTCCCATTTGACTTATGGGATCCTTTATTATATATTCATTTAAAGAGATAAGTATATAAAGGATCCCATATGACAATCGCTTCTTTGGACATTTTATGGATGGGAGAAGAAAAGTGCGGCTCTAAACTACAGATTATACATACATCTGGTCCTTGTGTGTTCCATTCAATTGTTTTGGAGACATGTACTAGACTATTTCCAAATAACCTCAAAAGATTTCTCATTTTTGAGTTTACCTAATACTTTTCGAACTGAAAAAATATTTCTCATTTTTGAAATTTTAGACTTATTAATTTAAATACAATTCAGACAGCACAATATATTGTTATAAATTCATATAATAATACAATTAATACAACTGGCCTTTTCTCTAGTCTAGCAACCCTATTATATTTCGCAATTATTACGGGATATGACTGGATTAGGAAAAATACGGCGCAAGACTATGGTTGGCGATTTTTGAACATTACGCCAAGTAAGGGGTTAGACTCCGTCATACCCTTCTCATAGTTAATTATTCCTCTGATATGCGCTAACCAAACGTTTCTTTCCATTATTTTCCGTAACACGTAACAAACAGAGCGATTTGGTAGTTAATGGGTTCCGGTTAAGTTTGGATTCCCTTCTTTTGGGCATAATGAGATTTGAATCGCTGTTTAAAATCAGTCATGAACAAAGAAACATATCGCACATGCATACCACAGCTCTTGCTATTTGCACGTGTGCAGTTTGAGATTTTCACGCATGCACAGAATAATTACAACAGAAATTATAAAACTCCCTTTATTATTTTGATATGACTTTAATGTACTAAAACCTTCCTCAATAAATGATCTACAAAATGGTATAGATATTTCCAATATCCGTTAAATATTTCTTGAGTTTTTAAGATTCAAATAAACATACGATTTAAGAAAACTTTACTTTATACTATGTGTAGATGATAATAAACCAGTCTATTAAAAACGTAAAAAAATTGTTACAAAATTTGTATTTGGTTAATTCAAGCATGTAAATGCATGTGTATCACTTTAAGATCCATTTTATTTATAACTGTATAAGTCTCATGATTAACCGTTATATTTTCCAGTGTTTAAAATGAAAACTCAATCATTCTAAACTTATAATTTATCTAACATTAAATTCGGTTTTTTTAAGAGACTCATAACATTGCAATAAGTTATCTACTAGAAATTCACGTCTGGTTGTTCTAGATTTCATACATGTATTGTTTCATATTCAGCAAATATCACATCTCTAGTTATTCAGCATCCTCTTCACTCGTAAGTTTAGTTCAAACTGAAATGCACATTCAGTAAGCAGTTCTCTGAGATACTGTCATACCTTCTCGCTCTGTTGACATGACATGGCCAAGACAGTGGAGAGCTCTGTCAGTAAGGCAGTTATCTGAAACTGGACGCTTGTAGAAAAGCTCGAAAAGGGCTAAACTGGGGAACATATTTTTGAATGACATAACTATCCTGTCTCTTATAAGAATGCAGAAATTCTTAAATACATTTATTAAAATAAGAGAATTTATAGTAATTTTTTAAAAATTATTTATATTGCATATTAATATGAAATATTTAAACAACTTTGATTAATTTTATTTAGTTTTAAAAATAAATTATTATCTGGTACATGAAGTAAACACATAAGACAATTTTGTTATCACTAATATTGTTATCATTTTTACCTCGAAATTTTTGGAAATTAGAATATTTTAAGACGTTCATGAACCAAAAACATATTTTTGGAATTTTGATTGCCTTTTTATTAGTATGTATCCCCTTTGAGGAGGAAGGGGAGCATTTTGAAAAGAGGATGAAGTGATTCCGGCAAAAGCCTAAAGTTTACACGAAAAGATAAGGGGTTTAGTCCCCCCCATCGATGACGGAACGTACATCATTAGGGAAGGGTTATACCGTGGTCGGTGATGATCCTTAGGACTCAACGACAGTTCCTGGCAGTGTTGCCGTTGCGGAGGTTAGATCATTCAGTATTTATTATCTGTGTGCCTCCGAGTGGGTCAAAAAGTCAGTGATATGATTTGCTAACATCCTGTGAACACAATAATCCAAAAACGGTATAAATTATACAGATAAAATGTAATTTATGGATTTTAAATTGAATTTATAAACTTCTATCAAACGAGTAATGAAATTCGTTTCGCTGAAAGTAAATCTGTTTATCCACAAATAAATTGTGTTGTTTCTTATGGCATTTGCCATTTGACAGGCCCGCTGTAACGAAGATAGCGATCTAAGTCGATAGAATGCGTCTCTTGTTTTTCTCAGTAACGCCATCTAGGGCTAAAATTATGACATTATCACTCACGCGTCACAACGTTTTTTACGGGGAGGACTTCATGCATTTTCATTCACTCATCCACAGATCATAATTTAGACCTGAATCAAAGAGAGATCACCTCTGAACAAGTACTCCTCAGTGGTATGACTGTCCACATGGAGGACTTTGTGACCATGACAGATTTATACGTGAGTCAATCACCACCACACAAGTGGAATCTTCGGTTGGCAGGCTCGAATTCGCAACCTAATGGATACGAGTCCAATGCCTTACCAATCAGGCTTGAACAATGTAATAAAAAAATGGAGACAAAATTTTAAAAATTAGCAAGCAGATTTAGCTTCTAAAGTATAGATCCCTAACAATTTCGGAATTAAATCTGCCAAAAGGTCAAACTATTTACTATCTGGGGGTCTGCTTTTTAACATGCATGTAAACACTATAACTCAGAAATACAACTACTTAATAAATGCTATTTGGTATTCGAACTTGTTAATAAAATTGTATTTCTATGTCAAAATTTTGATTTTAATTGATGGGAAAAAGCATTTTACTCTTTTGTCTCCAGAGTACTACAAAAAATCTCGTGTACTGGCCACTGAAAATAAAAAACTTAGTATTTGGGAATTCCACGATTTTACTCAATATTTATGATGGCAAACAGGAAAAAAGAGATTAAATGAGATAAAATTCTAGAAATTTTTACGGAAACTGGAAGCATTTTCATAAAAATATCTCAAGAAAGAAACTGAGAATTCAATGTGTAATTGATCATATTAATTTAAAAAACTGTTTAAAGTTGGCTTTCATAACTTGATTTAAATAGTTCCTTTTTAAAGAAATAAATTATATAAAGTAAAATGAAAAAAAGCATTCAGTGTAAGAAACCAAAAAAAAGGATATGAACTCATAAATTTTACCGCCCAGTAGATTTATACGATGGTGGGTATTGTACAAAGCTATTAAGTTTATTATCAGTATGAAACAAAAGAACATTTATCAAGATTTCTATTGAATGATATAATATAAAATACAGGTTTAACTCATCAACTACATTTCAATGCTTCAGATATTTTGACAGAATCTGCATCACCTTTTGAAACGCCGAAACTGTTAAAATCCTACTATTCAATTGAGTTACCAGCTAGAACAAAATTTATATCGCCAATAAAAAATATTGCTCTCTTATTGCTAAACATAATTTCCTAATATATCTATATGCATCACCACATAAATGTAATAAAAATACGAATTATTCATGACCTACTTCAAACAAGGATATTGCAATTAATATATTATTCTTTTCTTTCAGATTCAAATGCAATATTGGGAAAAGGCTAGATCAGACAATCCTCCTCACGTATTCGCTGTAGCTGATAGAGCCTACCAGCAAATGTTGCATCATAAACGATCCCAAGTATGATAACTTTATAAAAAAAACTAAATTTAAAATAAACGTGAAATCTTTTTTCTTTTAAAATCAAGTATGAAATTTATATTAGCTAAAGCCTAGATACATCTACACATTTTATGTCCTTGGATACATAAACAATTCCAAAAACAAAATGTAAATGCAATCACTGTAGTCAAAAAGAGCCTGCAAATCTCAATTTCGAACAATTTATTTTTATATAAATGAAGAACTCTTGATTTCTATTTCTTATAATTCATAAAATAAGACTAAGTATAATATTTCCGCTGTAATCAAAATCAGCTTTAAAAGATCAATATATGTTCATGTCTATTTTTAGATTGTTGAAAAACTTTTTTGTTAAATTTGATTATGGAATTTTTTGATTCATAATGGAACTCAAAATATTGTATATCCTTAATACATGCGCACAAATTGTCATTTTTATTACTTTTTTTATGAAATGTGTCTTTTAATTGCAAACAAGGAAGTATTGCACTAGAAAAGTTGGTCTTTTCAAAAGTTATCTGTGGATTGTATGACCTTTTTTTCTGATTTATTTCAGTTTCCTTTTTTTTCCTTTTTTCAAAAGTGCGATTTTATGATCAATTTGTCAATCACTTTTTTATGTACTAGAACTTTGAAATTTTGTATAGATTTGGTATTGCCGATGACGTACAATATTTTATTACCTAGAGAATTTCATAATATATCATCATCACCATTACTTTTTGGCTAAATAGCCCAGGGTGGGCCACTATCTTCCTCTGAATTCTGTTACAAGGCATTCTACTTTTGACACGTGTGCGTTGGTTTCTTTCCTGGAGAGCCAGGAAGTCTGACTCTCATCCATCTCATTTGATATGTTCCCACTTTTCCTATTTGTTAAACATCTCTATCAAAAAAATTTTATATGGAATCATCATCCATTTTAAATATATGAGCCCAATTCATCCAGTTTATTTTTCTGAACTTTATAATATCTGGCTCTCAATAATTGGTTCGTTATTTTGGGTTTTTGGCACAAGGGACATTCTTGACCATACGGCGATATTCTTATGTTAAAAGGTAAAGAATTGTTAATGTTTGAAGCTTCGTATAAAACTATATTTTCATGTAAAATTAATGTAAAAAAGCTAAAACAGACGAAGACAAAAAAGTTACATCTTTGGATACATCTCTCAATAGATTTTATATATTTGAAAGCTATATCTTCTGAAAATAATGTTGATTACTATCACTCCAAGAATGGCTCGCAGAATTTTTCTTTCAAAAATGGCTATTTTATTTTCTCCAGCTTTGATCAGGGTCCAGGTCTCTGAGTCCCAGGTAAGTATTGGTCTAATTAAGGCTTTATATAGTAAAAATTTTATATTTCTTGATAGAAGTGAGGATTTCAAAAATTGTTTTAGTCCATCAAATTCCATAATATCTATAATAATAAATATCAAACTATTGATTTTAACTAAAACGCTAATCGAAAAACTCCATATTATAACAATGAATTAAGGAATAAAATGTTTAAAAAACTGCAAGAAACATACTTTCATTGGCTCTTTAAAATGCTGCGAATGATTTTTTTAATCAATCTTCTAAGAATCAAAGTAAAAACATAAAAAATAGGCAAGTTAAAAATAGTTTTACAAAGAAGTTAAGATAGAGTGAGAGATACAATAAAGAAAATTCCTTAACTCATCCTCATTAAAAATACAGTACAGTATGTATTTCGGTAAAATTTCTGTTAGTTAGGAATTTGTTTTTTCTCCGAATGCCTCGCAATTTTTCAATTTTGCTCTGCAGTCTATAATTTTATTTTTGTTATGCTTTTTATTTATACTAATAATATGTGTCTGTTTCAGATGTGTTTTTATTAGCAATATTTTAGGCTGTGCTTGATAAATAGCTCCAATTTAAGTTCACATAATGAATACTATCCAGAGCAATTTTGAGTCAGTGGTAAATCGTAGAATTGTAATTGTTGCTCATCATCTTAAAAACAATTTTTTGTAGATTAAAAAAATAGTTTAATATTTTATACATAATTTTATCTCTAATAAAACTCTGGTTCGAATTTAACTTTATCATTTTATTTTTAACTAATATTAATAACATTATCTATTCAAATCATCTGTTTAACCGTTTGTTTCTGTGTAGCATCAAAAATAATTAATAATAAATTTTTAATGATGAGTTTTTACTCAAAAAGCATGTGCATAATGAAATACTATTAATGCTGCCTAAAATGTTATTATTGCAAACATTATGAAATGTCCAAATATGCAGAAATATGACACATTATGTCATTTTTCTGCGTATTTGGATAATAATTCCATATACGTTTTTCAAGTGACTGTAATATTACATAAATTGACATCATTAATATACATTTTAAAAGAAATTTCATCTAATGTATGTAATTCATCGGAGTTCAAGCAACTAACCCGTTTTATGGCAGTAATATGTTACATTTCCAGAAAGCTTAGAGTTTAATCTTCTAGAAATTCATTCTTCATATTAGCTGAAAGCTAGAAATATACAAAATTTATTACTAAATTGAAGAAAAAATGTATTATTAAATATGAACTGGATTGTAGATGAACACTGTGTGCAATTCAAAAGAAATTTCGTGAGCGAGACTCTGTAACGGATATGATTGCTGAACTTTATATGTTTCAGAAACGCAAAGAATGGTTTTTCTCTTTTGATTTCGAATCGTCTCTGAATATAAAGACAAGCAGTTTATAAAGTATAATGACACTTAACGGTCTTAATCTTTCTCTTTTTAGGTTATAATAACGTTTGGTAAATGTGGAAGCGGCAAATCGTTTTCTACCACGCAGATAATAAATCAGCTGGCATTCTTGAGTCCTGTGAGTATGAATCATCTAATTACATCGTTTTGTGAATCGTCTGCCCGTCTTTTAATGTTAAACGGATTTTTGCATACTTAAAATGGCAATATGTATAAAAAGCAGAAAACTCAAAAGATATTTCTTTTTAAGATATGAATAGAAAACAACATCGTTCTACAAAATTTATCATCAAACATGCAAAAATTATTAATGGTTCATTCTTTATTATTTTTAGAATTCATTAATTTAATTTAAAACCTAGTGTGAAATAAAATAAACCTCAAACTAGATTTTTATCAAATATATTTCCTGTAAGCTGAAATTACAAATAACATATGCTTTAAGAATTTTTAAATCACAGATGCATTTTTAAAGGTTTTAGCTTAAAATTTATTAGTAAACGAGAATTAAACTACAAAAATTCTCTTTTCTACAAATTAAATCATACTTAGTTAAATTTATAGCATAAATGGCCGTATTGAATTATAAAATTTATCTTTTACTATAAATATGCATTAATAATTTCAAACGACTTTGCAAATTTTAGAATCATAACTTTTTTGATAATATCAATAAAAATTTTTAATCTTCAAAACTAATAGATAAGGCAGCTACTCAATAGTTTAAAATAACTTATACCTCCATAATTTTTCAATTAAAGTTGCATTTTTTTAAGTTTTAGCTTAAAATTTATTAGATAACGTGATTTAAGCTATAGGCAATCTCTTTTAAACAACTTTTTAAAAAAATGCTTAAAAGTGAAATAGCATAAAAGGCCTTATTGATTAATAAAATTACTTGAATATACTATGAATATGAATTAACAATTGCAAACGATTTTGAAATTTTTAGAATTAATTCTGTTACTGCCAGTATCAATAAAAAACCTTAATCTCAAAACTAGTAAATAAATCAGTTTATCAATAGTTTAAGATTAATGTTTTTTGTTCTTCATAATAACCCATGCATATTTAATTATTTAAGAATTAAAAAAGACGCAGTTTTTGGCATGTATCATTTAACATTTATTTATTACAAAGTTTTTTTAGAACTCCTATATCTTAAAACGGTCGAGAAACTTAATTCAAAATTCCAGCTGCTTTTAATGGAAATTTAAACCGATAACCAAATGAGTGAAATAACTAGAAAGCCAAACCAAACTTTTTCGAGAGTCGAAAAGTTTCTGGCGAGCAGATCGAATCACAATAAACCATGTTTATTTTTATAACTTTTTCCAGAGTGGCTGCATAGCAATGGCAGAGAAGATTCAACAGCTGTGCCCTTTGCTGGATGCTTTTGGATCTGCTCGCACCAGTTATAATCAAAACGCCAGTCGCTTATTCAAAACTGTAGCCGTGACTTTTACTAAAACAGGAAAAATAACTGGAGGTGAGTTGTACTGTGACTGTTTATTGGTTTCTCTTTTATCTATTACAAAAAAGCGTTATAAATTTTTGAAATATATTTTTATATTAAGGAAGTTGCTAAGAATAATGTTAATATATAACAGATGAAGATGTAATTATTTTTACAGTAAAAAAAAAAGTGAGATTGTCGTCATGTGGGTTTGACTAGGGCGCGACAAATAAAACAGATGCTTGGCCATTGTTATAATGGGCTGAAAAATGTGAAATAAATTAAATAAGTTTAAGAAAAAAGTACTTTTCTTCAATTTTTAATTCCGAAAAATTAAGATACTATTTCTTAAAAACAAAATTGATTATTTCCTTTTATTTTACTCTCTCAATACTTTGAAAATATGCTCAGTTATAATATACAAAATATGTTTTAGTCAGATTCAAAAAACACTAATAGTAATTCAATTAATTTTAAATACAAATGATAGTATATGCCGTCTTTGACAAATATTTTTTTCTTGTTTTAGGCATCATAGAGGCTACTCTTCTAGATAGAACCAGAATCAGTTGCACACCTCAGTAAGTATAACTCTTTAAAAAAGGATTCTTGAAATCATTAAATATATATCTCAAACCAATTTTATGTCACTTTTTAAACTTTTGGTAAACATTCATAACTTTATAAAAAAGTAAAACATAAGATTCAAAAGTTTTAACTCTTTTAATTACAATGAAATTACTTTTGAAAAATGTATAAGTTACTAAAAAAATGTTTTAGAGTTTTTTAATTCTATTTTTAAAGGAAACAAAATTATTTTTGCTCTTCCAATATTTTTTTCAATGCTTTGATTCTATTGAACAATTCTGCTATAAAAACGCATTTCATTTTAAAAGTACACTGCATGCCATAAATAAGAATTTTATTATTTGGTTATCAAAATTTAAATTTTTTTAAATGACAGATTATTACATAGTAGCTTCATTTTATTTAAATCCAGATATCAAAATATTCAATAAAATAATTTGAAAAGGTATTTATAATTCGTTTAAGTTAGAATTTCAAAACTTTTTCTGTATTTTTTAAGATATTTTTCATAAACATTTATTTTTTAAAAAAACAAGGAAAATACCACAAATCCTCAAATTAACTCTACATTTTGCATTTTTTTTTATTTAGGTAAAAGTCAAGAATTACTTTTTCTGTAGATAGTAACACAAATATAGGAAAATATTAAACAAATTTAGCGTTTTAACATCCATCAAATTAAGCTTATTAAGGAAAAATTTGGAACTGATTTTTTTTTTTTTTTTTTGTAATGCAGACGAAGCACATTTTCTGAACCTGACTTTGAAAAACGACACTTTTCCTGCTTTCACACATTGAAAAAAGTGTTCAGCTGAAAGTTGACACCTGAAATAGATTATCTGTCCCTTCAATATTTGATGAACAGTGAAAAATAGTGTCGAAAAACCGGTAACTATCAAAAACAGCGGAGTTTGCCATTCTAAAAATAATTTATTATTTCACTTTTGCTATAAAAAACATTAAAGCAGAAAATTTCATTAATTTTTTTTCTGTTTTTTTATTTAAAAAATAATAAATGATTCCCCAATGATGAATAATGGTTGAAAATGATAGAGAAAGTTTATTTCTTTGTGTGTATTTAGTTAAATTTTCCTAATGGATTTTTTTTTTTTTGTCATTTAGAAAAACATTAAAGCAAGAAACAAACCAGAGCGTTTAAAAAATTTGAATTTCTGTATTAGCAAGAGGTCGAATAAATCACGAAGAACAAAAAAGTAATTTTTATAAAATAGGGTATTAATATGTGGCGTATTTTATTTGCCATTAATTATAAAACACTCAAGTTTTGAAAAAATGTTTGATGTATTCAGTAACTGTGTGTGTATGTAAAACATCTATGCCTGCTTCTTTAAAACATGATTGGTGTGAGTGTATGTGTAATTTCATGCTAATCAATTTCCAAAGATTTATCATAATTCAACCCATATTAATTTCATTCTAATATATCCTATTATTTCCTGATCCCATTCCACTTTTTCTGTTTAATTAATTCAATAGGAGTTCTAAAATTGTTGAATTGACTAAAAAAAACAAATTCTTAAAGTCTCCTTCTTTGTCTTCGGCCACGATTCTCATTCAAAAATCATGTGCCTACATATACACTGAAGTGACAAAAGTCATGGGATGACTGTTAATATCATGTCGGTCCTCCTTTTGCCCGGCGAAGTGCAACAACTCGACGTGTCATGGAGTCCACAAGTCGTTGGAAGTCCTCTGCAGGAATATTGAGTCATGCTGTCTGTATAGACGTCCATAATTGTGAAAGTGTGGATGGTGCAGGAATTTGGGCACGACCGGACCTTTCGATGATGTCCCATAAATGCTCGATGGGATTCATATCGGGCGATCTAGGTGGCCAGATCATGCGCTGGAATTGTCCGGAATGTTCTTCAAACCAATCGCGAACAGTTCTGGCCCGGTGACATGGCGCATTGTCATCAATAAAAATCCCATCGTTGTGTGGGTACGTGAAGTCAATGAATGGCTGCAAGTGATATGCAAGCAGCTGAACATAACCATTTCCAGTCAATGATCGATTCAGTTGCACCAGAGAACCGAGTCCATGCCATGTTAAAACAACCCACACCACCACACCATTATGCAGCCACCACCAGCTTGAACAGTGCCTTGCTGACAGTTTGGGTCCATGGCTTCGTGGGGTCTGCGCCACACTCGAACTCTACCATCAGCTCGTAGCAACTGAAATCGTGACTCATCTGACAACGCCACGGTTTTCCACTGGTCTAGGGACCAGTCGATATGCTCACGAGACCAGGAGAGTCGCTGCAGGCGATGTCGTGCTGTCAGTAAAGGCACTCGAGTCGGTCTTCTGCTGCCATAGCCCAAGAAAGACAAATTTCGCCGCACAGTCCTATCAGACACGTCCCTCGTACGTCCCACATTGATTCCTACAGTTATTTGACGAAGTGTTGCGTGTCTATTAACATTGACCAGTCTACACAGACGTCGGCGGTCTCGGTCGTTAAGTGCAGGTGGTCGCCCACTGCGCTGTCCATGATGGGATGTGATGCCTGAAATTTCATACTCTCGGCACACTCTTGATACTGTGGATCTCGGAATGTTGAATTCACTAACGATATCCGCAATGGAATGACCAATACGTCTAGCTCCAACTAACATTCCACGTTCAAAGTCTGTTAATTCTCGTCGTGCCGCCATAAATCACGAAAAACCTGCTCACATGAATAACTTGAACACAAATGAAAGCTCTGGAAAACGAACTGCGCATTTATACTTTTTCGCTGCGATACTACTGCCATCTGTATATTTGCATATTGCTATCCCATGATTTTTGTCACTTCAGTGTATATCTATAATATCATACATGATTGTAGAACAACAGAAGTGCGAAAAGAGAAATGGCTGATGAATATTTATCCCCATGATTATGCACTGTCAGATTTTGATAGGGATTTCTTTACACGTTTCAATTCAGGTAAGGGAATTATGAAGTTACTAGCTTAGATTTAAAAAAAAATTAATTTTCTCACTCAGAGTGGGGGGAACCGCTTATGTAAGCATATTTACAAAATTTCTGTTGAATTATTTAAATAGAAGAAGTGGAATGGTAACAGAAAATAAGAGAATAGCTTGGAATGAAGTTAATAGGTGCTGAATTACAATGAAAGTTTGGAAATTAATTAAAGTTTAAATAAGATTTAAAAATATCATTGCATCCAATTTCTGGTAAATGCTTCTATGTAAAAAAAGAGATTGGGGAGATATAAAATTCTCTTTTATGTCTGAAATAATAATTCGCAATCACTAGTATGCCAGTATGTGTGTTGTTGTGAATTAATTTTACTTTTTATTAAGTTAATTTACTTACATTTCAGTTTAATATCGTTATAAGAGTTTTGTTTATTTTTTGGAAAAATACTTTATTCACAAGAATCTATCTGCCACTAAAAGAAAAAAAATTCAATTAATGAATGAAGCGAGAGTTTTTTTTTTTTCTTTATCTCGAAGGTTATTGTTGTAGTTAACGAAGAAAACTGCTAAATTTTCGGATGTGAAAATAAAAATCGATGTCAGAAAACCAATATTACATAGTTTATGCATTAAAGTGTGAAAATAGTTCAGTTTTTAATAAACTTTATAACAATTAAAATTGTAATTACATTATTTATAAAAATAATAAATAGCCAAATTCACTTCATTAAAAATAGTGTATTCCATTTCAAACTGATATTTTTGGAGAATAATTAGTCTTTTTTTCTTTTTTATTTAAATCTGCTTAACACAGAGAGTAAATCCTTTACATCAACTTTTAATCATTTAAATACATAATTAGTTTGCAATAAATATTTCAATTTCTAAATATTCCTTAATTATATGTAAATAATTCTTAAAAACTTAAATATTAAATAATTCTTTAAAACTTTAGGGTTTATATCTTTGTTTTGGTTTATATAAATTAAATATTTGAAATGATAAAATTGAAATTATTTAAAGATCTTTTGAAAAATTAAAAAATGAATGAAATGCTTTGAAATGTTTTAGAGTATTTCGTGCTAGTAGTATTAATGATAAATAAAATATTGTTATAAAATAAATTATTTTTTAAATAATATTACCCTTTTAGCATATATACAAAAGATTGTTTGATTATTTATCAAGCCTATAAAATCAAAATAAATACTTCATATTTATTGATATTTTCAATGATATGCGAAATGAGCATATCGTATTTAAGAATCAAACAACGTCTTGCACAAATTTAAAAAAAAACCGTGAAAAAAATTGAAGAATTATTTTTTAATTAAGATGCTTAACATAAAATTTAATTAATACTTCTTCGATAACAACTACTTCTAAATTGAATTAAAAAATCAATTCTGATAAGAATATTCAATCTTCAAATATTAAATTATTAATTAATTTCTAGAATTTCCGTTTATGAACTTCTATTCGAAAAGCTTCGATTCAAAAGAGGGATCAAATAAAGCATCTTAGGGGGGGAACTATATTTTTTTTTATTTCAAATAGGCTTCTTAACTTCTAAAACACCTAATTATAAAGCTAATCTACAGCAATAAAAAATGCAGAAATCGCTTTTTAAAGGTTTTAAAGACCGAATTACCTCTGTTTTGGCGGTTCTTACATTAGGGATTAATTATAACTCAAGTGTGTTTTTAAATTGAGAGCTTGGCTGTTTCGATGGATTCATTAAAGCCAAGTTTTTGATAAAAAATAAAGAACCGATGCCGCCTCGTTATGTAATTAGTTCTTTTGAAGTATATTAAAGTGATTTAACTGCTTGTAATCCTTTAAAGGGCAAAGTGAAAAAAAAATGTTTCTCATAACTTGTTCCACTAATTATTTATTTTTGTTGAATTTGATCCAAGAAAAATTGGAATTCTAAATCTGGGATTATATCATATTTCATGAAGTTTTGAACAGGAAAAAGAATTTAAATTAGAATTGTGCTATTTATATTTGAAATGGTAAAATAATGAAAAGGGATTTGCAATTCAGCTTTGTTTTATTACAGTAAGCAGATTGGCCCAATTTAATAAATGAGAAATAGGTTTTTCCTTCTTATAGTTTGCTTTCATAAACTAACAGTTAATATTTTCGATGCAATAAATACAAAATAAATAACAAACTATAACTTTTGATAACTGAAAAAATTCTTTTGATTTTGTTGTATCTTATTGAAAACAGACAGATGGGTGTAATTTAATTAACTTAACTTTTCATAACTTTACTGTTTTTATAAACTTACAATAAATATTTGCAATGCAATAATGATCTCAAAATAAGCAACAAACTATAATTTTGTACTGAGTGAAAGAATTCCTTTATTCTGTTTGTGCCTTATTAAAAACAGATACATGGTGGGAATTAATAAACTTTTGATAACTTAACTGTTTTAAACTAACAGCAAATATTTGCATTGCAATAATAAACCAAAATAAATAAATAAAAAGTGATGAATGAAAAAATCCCTTTGATATTGCTGTGCCTTATTGAAAACAGATGCATAGTGAGAATTAATAAACTTTTAATAACTGTTTTTATAAACTAACAGCAAATAATTGGAATGTAATAACAAACACAAAATAAATGAAAATTCATAATTTTGTGATAAATGAAAGAATTCAGTTCTGTTGTGTTTTATTAAAAACTGGCAGATGGGTATGATTTCATAAACTTTTAATAGCTTAATTACTTTCATAAACAAACAGCAGATATTTGCAATGCAATTATATACTATAATTTTGGTATAAATGAAAGAATTCTTTTGATTTTATTATGCTTCATTGAAAACAGATGGACTGGTGTGATTTAATAAACTTTTAACAGCATATTTGTTTTTGCAAACTTACAGGAAATATTTGCAAGCAATAACAAACACAAAATAAATAACAAATTATAATGTTTTGATAAATGAAAGAATTGTTTTTATTCTAGTATGCCTTATTCAAAACAACCAGATGGATGCGATTGAATAAACTTTTAATAACTTAACTGATTTTATAAACTAATAATAAATACTTGAAACTCCATAATGAACACAAAATTAATAATAAACTATAACTTTGTGATAAGGGAAAGATTTTTTTTTCTTTTGAGGTGTCCTAATGAAAACAAGCAGAATGGTGTGATTAAATAAACTTTGAATAAATTAACTCTTTCTATATGAATATATTTTTATATATTTTTCAATAATTTCTGCACTGCAATAATAACAACAAAATAAATAGCAAGTTATTATTTCGGGATAAGTGAAAGAATTATTTTCATTCTGCAGTGCCTTATTTAAAAGCATGCAACATATAAGCATCAGACAGAAGGGTATAATTTCGTAGATTATAGGCTCGTTTTTTTGTAAGATAAATGTAATTTATTTATTTAAGGCAAAGCTTTCTAATAGACGCTTTTCTAGAAGTACAGACATATTTTACAGTATTATGTGATATTGTCAATAATTATAATATTATTGAATACTAAATAACATCATACTATATTACACAATACTACGCAACATCTGGTAGTACCTCGATAATTTTGTGTTATTTTGTTCATAGAACTGGGGTAAATGATCTTGCTGTGCAGCATAAATACAGTCACCAACATATAAGCATCACTTTTCTAATGATAGCTATAATCATTCATAAAATTACTGGGAAACTTATGCTTTCCCATTTTATATTAAATATTACTTCTGTTCTTTCATGGAATTTCAGAAATGAAAGCAACTTCCACATCCTCTACTACGTCTTTGAAGGTCTGAAAAATGAAAAAAGGCTGGCGGAATTTGGTCTGGACAAATTGTCAACCATGAAGTATTTGCCCATGAAATCCAGCAAAAACCCCGCAGATCTGATTGTCGGTTACAAGAATGTCTACCAGTCCTTACGTGTGCTTTCATTTACTGAGGAGGTAAGAAAAAATAGAAAAAGCTCATAGTGTTATGGATTCGGGGTTCTTCTGATTAGTTAGTCGAGGAAGAATCAAAACCAATATGCCTCAGTAACATAAGATGACTTTTATTAAACATCAAGACAACAGACAACAAATATACAGCCGACACGAATTCAAGCAGAATACACAGCAGCACACTGCAACAAGCAGCATTCAACAGGTAGTAAACGGTTGTAATAACAACTACGACACGCAAAACGATCAGACAGAATTTAGCAGGGGGAGGGAATTCACTTGGCTATTCTTTACGCCTGAAATTCTTCATTGTCTCCTCGCTTTAACTGTATCCAGCTTTCAACTCACTACTACAAGAGTGAGTTGAGAGCCTTCTCCATACCCGACTCGATGCTGCTTCTACAGCAAACTCCAGGACTCTGCACAAATTCAAAAATTGCTTGAACTCCACACAAAGCTTGCGCTTCTCTTGATTGATCCAACTATCCCACCGCTGACTAGTTTTTTTACTCTAAACCCATCGAGTACTTTGTCGACGACTCTATCCACAACTGTCTTCAGCTTACAGTGCCGAGCTTTTATAGCTCCTGGGGGGGGGGGGGTATAGAAGGTTCTGGAACAATCAGGCATATCTTGGTTCCAATGATTCTATCACCGAAATTCTGGAGAACTCTAGTATTTCTTTTCTCGCCAATGTCTCCAAATTCATTGTTTAGTCGCCATCTTATAAGAACACTGGTTTAACACCCAATAAGCGTCTAACAGAGCTTATCACAAAACGGTCTATCTAGAGATTAAACTAACCATGCAGGGAGGCAACATTACAAATTTATAATAGTATAATTCATGCATAGTTTGAAATGGCGATTTTACTAAATTCCTTGTTCTGTATTATATTTTATCTCATAGCCTGTAATTAATTATTTTAAACGTCTTTGTTAAGAACCCTTAGGATTCTTTGAAATATCAAAAATATTGATAATCAGAGCTTCTTCACTTTGCAATTTTAGCAAACAAAAGAGTTAATTTTTTCTGCAAATATTAATACACCTAATTTATTTTATTATTATCATTATATATTGTATAAAAATTATTTTATTTCAATTATCAATAAAACAGTGCTAAATATTTCATAATCCCACCTCCAAAACTCAATTGTATTCGAATGTCTTTTACTTCGACATCACTCTATCAGAATTATTTTAACAGATTAGAACAATGATTATCTTTTTCAAAAAAAAGCAGTCAAATTTAATTTAATAGGATTTCAACCAGTGTTTAAAAAATCACAAATATTTAGAATTATTTTTTTGTTTAAATTTTGACATTCTGCAACGATTAATGTTGCTTCTATAACTAGATTATCTGAAACTTAAAAATGAGGTCAAATCCCGCTGGCATGTAATCCAAATTGCCCGAAATCGTTTGTTCTAATTAAATTAAAATTAAAACTCATTTAAAACCTTTGTTTACTAAACTCAGACATATTCAGCATTTTCCTGTCGAAAAGATTTATCTTCACGGTGTTTATTTCACAGAGAATGCACAATTAATTTTCACTTTTAATTAGTTTTCCATCTATTTCTTAGATAAAAACTCAGTTTCAGTTAAATCATAGTGACAAAGATGTAAATCTTTCCTTGTTCTTTACCCTAAGCGATTTGAAGTTTTAATTCGAATTAAATTCTCGATGCAATTCATTCAGGAAGAAATGTTTTATGTTTTTCTTTAAACTATTGCTGTTGTTACTTATTGTATTTTATAAATCAACTACAGTTATCTATCTGCATATTAAACCGAAATGAGCGTCTCTTGTTTTTTCGGCAGTGTCAACTACTGTCAAGAGTAAGACTTAGCTACGTCACGCGTCGCATTCGCTTGCATAACCCCTTTTTCATAGGGGGCGGGGGCACATTTACACACTCACGGTTAGAACACAGAAGAAGAGCCATGCTTGAACCGGAACTCGAACTCAGGACACCCAAATCTCAGGGAAAGCAAACTATCCCAACGCCAAGACGCCGGCTTTTGTTTAAACTGAAAGAATGAAATAACAAAAAATGAAATCAAGAATACAAGGATTATTAATATGAAAAGGTTCGCAATGACACTTTGGGTATAAATGAATACTTTATTCAAAGCATACACAATAGGCCTGGGCACAACGATCCCACTGTAACGAGACGAAGTGTTCCTTGTTCCCAGAATTCCGGTGACGTGGCGAGAAGCACTTTTCAGATGTTTTTTCGGGGAACCAAACACATGAAAAATGCAGGGCAACATGTCCTGGCTGTAGGGTTGATGGTCTAGCTTCACCTCCTTGAACATGGCCAATTGCGCGTCTGTGACCCAGGAGACGTGTGAGCGCTCCATTATCATGACGCATAACCACACCCTCCATGTGTAGCCCAATCTTTCGTTCTTGATGCACCTAAGTAGTCTTCGGAGAGTTTTACAGTTCACATCGGGTTTAATGATTCTTTTGTGCTCGAGGAATTGCTCTGCCCATGTTCTTTCCTGCACCGAGCATGCTCCGATCCACGCCAATAGCATTCCTACATGCCTCGCTAAGTTCTCCATAGCAGCAAAGGCAAATATGTAAACGGTTACGTTGTCATGACGTTCGTTACCTTTTCATTTGAACATCCCTTCTATTAAGGCTTGTAGCAGTTGTATTACTCTATCTTCTCTTTCGGATAATAGATGGCGACACCTAATTAGGTATGCATCCCATAATACTCTACGATTGTAATTATAAATATATGAGATGCTGTTCTGTTAAGATGTGCGCATGTTATGTCTTATCTTTCTGTATTTTGTGTGAAATATGATCATTAATGAAATGTTCCCGAAAAATAAGTCCTCTTGCTTCTGCTTCATATATCATACTGATCCTCATTCCAACACAGGCTGTGTTTATTTACAGACAATTAAATACGCAAGCTAATATGTCAAATTCTCTGCTTTTAGTGAGAATCTTACGAGCCCAATTAAACAGTTGCATATTGAAAAAAAACATAAATGCACTTTTTTATTTAAAATTTTAGGGTTATGTATCCTAAAAACTGAAGTACTGAATCGAATGGGTGGTAAAAGAAGAATCTTTAAGAACTAAAGTTTTTCATGTTTAAATAAAAGATTAATAATTAAGATATAATTAAGAATAATAATTAAGATTAATTTAAATATTTCATTGCGTTTAATAATAAAATAAAAAATGTGATAATCTTTTCAGCTTTTTTCAAAAAAATGTGTAAGGGAAGCGATTAAAATTTGAATTCTGCTTTTATATAATAAATTGCTTTTGTCTGTGTTCTGTGTGTGATTAATATGATTTTTTTCATATTTCCAAAGAAAAATTTTGTAATCTTTTTCTTATTCAATTTCTTATGATCTAGAGTTTTTCGAATCTAATGTAGTGATATATTCTTGAGGGCAATACAATATTTCCTTTGTAAGTTAAGAAAGAGTTAATCCATTTAATAAAATTTGGATTTTGTTTCAATGCATCTGTATGGTTTAAATCTAAAAAATGCTATTTTCAAAATACTATTATATTCATATTATGAAATGTGTTACAAAGTAAAAAGTGGAAAGTAATATAAATTTCATTTTTTCGTAATAAAAAGTATTTATTAATCTATTCTGAAGCAAATTTTTTTTTTAAATTTATCAAAAATATAAGGCCAAATCGAAACGTGTAAAAACATAAGGATTGTAAGTTTCAATTAAAATAGGCCATTTAGAATATTGTGATGGAATGAAGATCATTATGATCTGTGCTGTGACAGCAAGAGGACGTATATTTTCGGGAACATTTCTTTAATGATCACATTTCGCACAAAACAAACGCAAACACGAAAGACAAGACATTCATTCTAAATAAACTAACATAACTAAATGAACTAGCATTTATTACAGCGCATTTATTGTCTTTGTTACAACTTAGTACCCATGGCAAATACTACAGCGTTCCAAGATATGCTCTAGTTTTAGTAAAAGAAAAGCTAATAAAGCTCATTGGTCGTTAAATCTGAAGTAATTAAAATGAATTCAATTAAAATACAATCTCTTTATTCGAATAAATGTATTTTATTTAATAAAGGCACAAAATGTTAAGTCTGTTTGGTATCATAATTCCTAATTATTTGAAACACGTAAAAATATGATTGTTCTCTATTGAACACACTGAATACTTTCTAGGTTGCATTAACAGAATAGCAGCACATCTTAGCAGAATAACATCACATCTCATTATTTACAATCGCAATACTCTATGGGAATGTGTAAGTAATTAGATATCGCCCTGTATTATCCAAAAGAGAAGATATAATAATGCAACTACTGCAGTATCATGAAATAATGAAGCATTTGGTGAATATTAATTCTTTTATTTAGTGAAATCATAATCATTGAAAAATATTTTATAGACGTATTTTAATTTCCGATTTATTTACAGTATTTAATTCACTGTTTTACGATATTATGATTTTATTTTAAACTGCATATCTTGATTTAATAAATGCTTTAAAAATAAACATAACTTTTATTATTCTCATGCTAAATTTATTTTTCCCTTTCAGGAAATCTTGGTTGTTCTCAGAATTCTGTCTGCCATCTTACTTTTGGGTGACGTCACATATACGACTAAAGGGTCTACGGCCACAGCAAACAATCCATATCTTATAACATCAGGTACGGCTTCCTGTTAATATTTATTCTTTCCATTAATCTAAATAACCAAACAAATTTGCTCTATAAAGTAAAGAAAAATACAAACATACGTACATTAAATGATACATACATATATTTCTTTAATATTTAGGAAGGTTATGAATTTATGTCGCATATACTATATACACGACAGAAAAAATATATTAAGAGATGAAACTTTTTAACAGATCCAGTCATGAAGCTTCATATCATGATTTTAAATGATTTCAGGGCCTATTCAGTAGTCACTACCAATTAAAAAAAGGGTCTTACTTGAAATACGAAAGTATAGTTTTGTAACGTTCTCCTGTCCCATGCATAAGAAGTGGCATTTCCAGACAGCTATGTCATTCCTGTTAACACCTTCCATTGTTGAATGCCTCCAGATGCTGATTAGGTTGTCTTTCTTATCGCAGAGTGGGAGTCACCTTTGGTCATTAGCAACTCAGCTGAAGACCACACGCGGACTTCATTGTGGGGAAGAAACCTGTCACCTCTTCAAATGAAAGGAGTGTCAAACATCTGGCTGCCGGGTGGTTCCTTAGTGAAGGAATATCATTGACGCGTGTTCCAGAGTGATCAGTTTCTAGGACGCGTCATTGATGGACAGTCCCATGCTAGGATGGTTCCACAATTGACTGAAATTTTTGATGGAGGATTTTCCGATGGGGACGTGGGCGAATGGAAATTGAGGAGATGGAGTTTGGACAGAGATAAAGAGCGGTCTCGCTTCGAATGGAGACTTTGTTTTGGATTGAAGAGTGCGGTACTATTTTACTTTCCCCCTGGAGTAGCCGATCTGACTAACACCCTGCTAGCGTCTGATGTTTTTTTCCACCGAATTGATGGAGAACTCTTTCGACTTCAAACCTTGTGTAAATAGCAAATATTTAACCTAGATTAGAAAAAAATTATATATATCCCTCCGAGCGCCCAGTTATTCTGAGTATGGCTTCTCAAAAATTTCTCTCTATCCGTCATTAGGTTGCTTCAAAAAAATATCAGCTTCACACGAGACAGTGTCCGAAAAATAAACGAGCATTTTTAACTTCTCCTCTTTATCAGCGGCGGGGTTCCCATTAACCCTGTGGTGAGACTGGTTTGTAATCTATCTGGTTATCTTATCTTGCTGATGACCACTTCCCTCCCCTCCCTTCTTCACTCACCAACTTTTTTTTCGTATTAGCAATATGTAATTTCGAATTAAACGGCGATATGAATTCATATCTTTGAAAGGGAAAAAATATTTTGCATAGAGATCTTAAATTTGTAAACTAACTTTTTTATATCATTAGATTGACTATCTCATATCTGTATTTATTCCAACATTTTTTACAAAAGACATTATGCTATTATTTGTCTTTTTCTTAAATATATATATATACACTGAAGTGACAAAAGTCATGGGATGACTGTTAATATCGTATCGGTCCTCCTTTTGCCCGGCGAAGTGCAACAACTCGACGTGTCATGGAATCCACAAGTCGTTGGAAGTCCTCTGCAGGAATATTGAGCCATGCTGTCTGTATAGACGTCCATAATTGTGAAAGTATGGATGGTGCAGGAGTTCTGGCACGAACGGACCTTTCGATGATGTCCCATAAATGATCGATGGGATTCATATCGGGCGATCTAGGTGGCCAGATCATGCGCTGGAATTGTCCGGAATTCAAATCGCGAACACTTCTGGCCCGGTGACATGGCGCATTGTCATCCATAAAAATCCCATCGTTGTGTGGGTACGTGAAGTCCATGAATGGCTGCAAGTGATCTGCAAGCAGCTGAACATAACCATTTCCAGTCAATGATCGGTTCAGTTGCACCAGAGGACCGAGTCCATGCCATGTAAAAACAACCCACACCATTATGCAGCCACCGCCAGCTTGAACAGGGCCTTGCTGACAGTTTGGGTCCATGGCTTCGTGGGGTCTGCGCCCCACTCGAACTCTACCATCAGCTCGTAACAACTGAAATCGTGACTCATCTGATCACGCCACGGTTTTCCACTGGTCTAGGTACCAGTCGATATTCTCACGAGCCCAGGAGAGTCGCTGCAGGCGATGTCGTGCTGTCAGTAAAGGCACTCGAGTCCGTCTTCTGCTGTCATAGCCCAAGGAATACAAAATTCGCCGCACAGTCCTATCGGACACGTCCCTCGTACGTCCCACATTGATTCCTACAGTTATTTGACGAAGTGTTGCGTGTCTATTAACATTGACCATTCTACACAGACGTCGGCGGTCTCGGTCGTTAATTGCAGGTGGTCGCCCACTGCGCTGTCCATGATGGGATGTGATGCCTGAAATTTCATACTCTCGGCACACTCTTAATACTGTGGATCTCGGAATTTTGAATTCACTAACGATATCCGCAATGGAATGACCCATGCGTCTAGCTCCAACTAACATTCCACGTTCAAAGTCTGTTAATTCTCGTCGTGCCGCCATAAATCACGAAAAACCTATTCACATGAATAACTTGAACACAAATGAAAGCTTTGGAAAACGAACTGCGCATTTATACTTTTTCGCTGCGATACTACTGCCATCTGTATATTTGCATATTACTATCCCATGACGTTTGTCACTTCAGTGTATAAAAGAAGGAAAGCCTTTAGAAACATAAATGCGCTAAAGTCATGCTACACATTTACACTTTTTCTGCATATAATATAAGTAATATTTAATGTAAATAAATATTTTTTTCCGAGCGCATATAATTTTCAAAATTTTTGTTTCCTATAATTTATTTTTAGAGACGTAATTTAAGATATATTTTTCACTGAGAGGTGAAAAATTTACATCTTATTTATAACATCACACCAATTAATGTCGTTGCTCTTTCATAAAGAAGCAAATGCTTCGATAACTCTTTGACAGACTTTTCAAAGCTGCATTTTAAAGCTTTTGGAATTTATATAAATGTTGGAAAATATCACTTAAAGTTAAATTTAATATTAATTAATATTAATAGTCCATTTAATATTAATAGGATATTTTTGTTTCTAACTCAAAATTGTAAGAAAATTTTCAAAAGAATTTGAAGGGAAAAAAAATAAATTTTTCACTAATTTTTTTTGAAAATTTCCAACTGATGAAATCAGTTTTTAGTGAGATATGAAGCGATATTAATTGCAATTCACTCACAGTAGTATTCGTTATTTATTTTATATGTAACGGTCTTATAGCCTTAGTTATCTAAATATTTGTATGAAATCAAAACGTCTTTGTAAAAATAATAAATTGTAATTTTTTAAAAATATAATTAAAAAAAATTACTTAATATGTTTCTACCTGTTTTGAATAAAAAGTTATCTTTATTATTTTGGTAAGTAAAATTTAGTGAGAAGATTTTTTTCTCATAAGTTTCCGAAAACCACTTGGAATACTTCTCTACTTAAATCATTTAGCGATAAGGAATTCTTTTATGAGTACTAAGTGCTTCTAGGTGATTCTCTGTAGGGGGTTATCGTAAAGTAATCTATCATTTACATTAAGGTCATTAATGGAGGGGGGCGGCACTGAAAAAAAAACACGTCTTCGCCCTTTTCGACGCTTCAATTGAAAGTAGGAATACACCGTTTGCGCCCGTCTCGAAAACAACTGAACAGAACGAAAAAACACGGTTGCGCCCGTTTTGGAGGGGATGTGCCTTCCAGAAAAAAACGTCTCCACCGCTTGGAGGGATATATATATATATAAATTAGCAAAATAAGAGAAAACGAAACTAACTACGGAAACTGAACCAAAAACCATTTCGGACTCGAACAAGACTAAATATAAATGTTAGTATGATTGAAACAATTAATAAAGATTCCGATCTGAGGACTTTCTCAAGGGTCACCCTCAGACAGGGATTCAAAGGAGGGATTTTTTCTGTGAAGAGTCTGACTTTCGTCAAGAAATTGACCCCTCGTGACCCGAAAATCCCAAAATATTGAGGTTTTGGAGATAAATTAGTATTACACAAGAAAAGACATCAAATTTGAACAAAGTCACAGCAACCAAAAAAAACATGAAACCATAAAATCAAATTTGTCAATACAAGAATGTGTAGAGACTACTAACTAAATAAAATCTTACATATCACATATTTGAAAATAGACTTTATAAAATAAGTCAAACTGAAATCCAATAAAAATCACAGTAAACCTGACAATCACAAGAATAAAATTAAATAAGAAAGTAGAAAAAACACTCACCAAGCTAAAAATGCTTCTTTAAACACTAGCCGAGGACGAACGCGAACATAATAAAAAGTGTAATACTATATCTGTAATTGTTCGGTCTATATAAAGTCATGAAATTCAAATCTTGTTTTTCAGTATTTAGCGATTCAATAGTAGAAATTTTTTTTCATCTCTAATCCAGTCGTGCAAATTCTATTCTGTAGGGCCAATTTCAGTTTCAAATGAGGATTCCAAAATACCAACTCCAAGGATGTCCTTGGAGGAGAAAATATAGCAATAGAACAGCAACACACACACACAAAAATACAACTACAAAAAAGTGCAGTGTAGAAACACAGAAAAAAAAGAAACGAAATATATGGAAGTAGAGTGCTACTCTTGGGAATCGTGTTCATGGAATCTAAATAGGTCTTGGCTTTCTTCGAGATGACGAATCATTCTTTGAATTTCCTTCTTGGATCCTTGGGAAAAGGCAAACGCTGCGGTGCCAAACTCGTTCTAGTTCGAATGTCGGCTTGGTCATGTGGTCGGGGCAAGTCAGCATACATTGTGTTGTGTATTGGATCGGCATGGCATCAAGACTTCCGCAATGGAAGAATGCATTAAGGATCAGATTGAAACATCGAAGATATGTGGGGAATGGCCGGTGAAATGTGAAGAAAAGAATGTCTTCCTTTTTCCATTTACTTGGTAGAAGGAAGACTTTGGGGAGAATGTTGAATTTAGAAAGCTCGTAAACTATTAGATAGTTTATTTCAAAATTTGATAAGTATGTATATTTTAAATACTAAACTTGTGTATCGAATTTATGTACGTACCATTTTGATTTTGTTTTTGAGTTCACTTGTTCTCAAACAACCAGATAAACAAACTTTCTGTGAAAGAATTTCTTTCAAAATTTGGTAGAAATCTACAAAAGTAGTCGTAATTCTATATATCGAATTTCAGTATCAAGCTTAAAATGTTTCTGAATTATCGCGTTTACAGCCAAACAGGAAGGCAAATAGACTGACAGACATAATCCAAAAATGAGTTTTTCGCAAATCAAGAGCTGAGAGGGTCTTCAAAAATGTGGACATCTATCAAAATCTGGAGTTTGAATTTTTTTATAAGTACACAACCTCCTTTATACAGTACTAGACGCCTTTGGCGACCAGCTGGTTCGCCAAGAGTAATGGGGTCTGAGATTTTCAATTAAATACTTATGTGCCTTGCTCTCTTTATAATTTATCTGCCAGATATACTTAAACTTCGAAAGTCACGTAACACTGATTTACTAAATTAATGATATAGATGTTGCAAACGATCATAGAAACCTTTGTCTTGTATTTCTTTTTTAGAAAACATAACATTTAATATTTATTTAATTTCATCCAATCACGTGGTGAATGTTACATTTTTTTTTATTTAATTTGCAGTCATAGTTAATTTATTTTTTAATTTGAACTTCTGTCAGTATGATTTCAACAGTTTAATAAAAGCTATTTTTTTCCCTTTGCTCGTTCATTATTTATTTTACAAAATGTCATTATATTTCTTTTATTTTATCCAGTCACGTGCTAAAAGTTGCATTTCTTTAGATTTAATTTGTAATGATAGTTGTTTTTTTTTTTAGTTTGAACTTCCGTCAATAGGATGGGAACATGCTGATAAAACCTAATTTTTCCCCCTTGACGTGCTCGTGCAGATTAAATTTTATTGTTTTGTCCGAAATATATTGTTGTAAAACATGGTTAAAATATTTCTTTAAAAATTCATTAAAAATAGGATCTTAAATTATAGATTAAAACATCGATAACATGAGAAAGCTAATTTTTTAATCTTTAAATTGATGAAAAAATCACGTTTGTGCGATAATATTTTCGGAAGTTATAGCGAAAAATCGTCGAAATTTCGATTAAATTTTAATTAATTCAAATTCTAATTAAAAATTCGAAAAAAGGGCTCCAAGGTGCACATTCCCAACCTCCAAGATATACATGTACCAAATTTGGTAGCTGTAGGTCCAACAGTCTGGTCTGTAGAGCGCCAACACACACACACGCATTGAGCTTTATTATAAGTATAGATGTCCAAGAAAAATTTTCTCCATACTCCTTAACAAACTTGTTATGCCGTAAAATGTTTTACATGCAAAAGGCGTTACTAAATAGGAACTTTTGGAATAATTTATCATTTTTAGTGAATCCTTCGTGTCATCCTTGGCGAATTATTTGGTGATTGATCCCTGGCATGAACTAATAGTATCCAAAACTAGAATTTGGATTTTAGATGTGTTTTTCTCAATCAATTAAAACAAAAGTTTAACACAAAATTGCACTTGTAATTACAAAATATAATACGAAATTTGACATCTTTAAGTCATTTCTTTTTTCAGTTATTGCTTTAACATACGTCTGAAATTACAAATCTGTTGTAGGATTTGGCTCACAATATGACAAGTGTCTAACTATAAAAGTTGAATTTGTGTATTGAATTTTAAGTATCTAGCTTTCAAACTTTAGCAGGTATCGTGATAACTTATATTTAAAGAGAATAACTACTCTAGTAGCACACAAATATTGTACAACATTGTATGATATTGATCAATATTCGCAATCAATCAATCTGTTTAATATATAATACAGCATAATATTGTACAATATAATGTAACAGACTGTGCTACCTCAGTTATAGACTTCCTCTACACATATTATTCTCAAAATTTGATAGAAATCTGCAAATTTGGTGTAAAGGCTGTATTTCAAATTTCATAAGTCTAGTGCAGAGCATTTTGAATTATCTTTATCACAGAAAAACAAACTGCCATTTTCTTAAAATGTGTTTTTCAAAATCAAGGAAATCCAAACCATGTAGATTTATCAAATATATGTATAAGAGAATGCAAAAGAGCAAAAGACATCAGTATGCAAGCATTTAGTTTTGGACTACTTCAGGAATCGTCACAAGAGGAGGCAGCTCGTAATTGCGGATGAGAAGGTTCCGGCATAGTGGTTGATTCCCGCCACCCTTGTGGGTATGCGAAAAGATAGGAATCTAGCTCCTCCCATCGATGACAGGACATACTGACTAGGGGAAGGGTTGTACCGTGGCCGGTGATGGCTCTTAGGCTTCAGCCACTGTTCTCACCAGTGTTGCTATCGTGATGATCCCATAATTCGAGTTTTTCCGTGAGCTTTCTGGCGATTCATCGTAGTCAGTCTATGACTAACTTTCGGATTCAAATGATTAAAGTACTAATTTATAGAAAATATGTATTCAATACCATTGATAGGATCTGGGAGTTATATAAGAATATAGACTTTAAATTTTTATTAGTACATTTATTCACTTGAGTATAAAATATATATTTTTAAATCATTCATTCAGTTTCGAAGCATATAAAGGTCTTATATACGAATATGTAAGACTTTAACTTTATTTTTCGGGCCGTGGTGGCTCGGTGGTAAGGTCTCGGCTTCGGACGGGAGGGTTTCAGGTTCGAGACTCGATTCCACCGAAAAACCGTCGTGTAAAGGGGTCTCTTGCACGTTAAATCTGTCAGGGTAAACGTCCTCCCGCTGGTGTGGAGAGGGGGGTGCCAGTTCAGGTGTCATCCTCATCACCTGACCGTGGTTCAAAGTTACGAGGCCCGTCCCCAAATAGACTCCGTGTTGCTCTAAAACGGGACGTTAATATAACTAAACTAAAAAACTAAAACTAAACTTTATTTTTCAATTAATATTATTTTCTTTCCCTAATTAACCATGCAAACCCATCTTCCAAAGTTAGTTAATTCTTAAAAGGTTACACAATGTCATGTACCATATCTTCACGACGTGATGCATAATTAACTAGTATAATATCATATGTCACTTTTTGTATTGCATATGAAAGAATTCATTTGACTTAAAACAGATTAGTCAATTTTAATTAATTAATTAATAACATCTTAGATACGATGTCATGATTAATTAATAACGTCCTTTTTCCACTGTTTTCTTTCATGTCAATTTCAGCCGCAAAGAACTTAAGCGTTGACAATGACCAGCTGTGTTCTGTCATCTCGAAGGGGGCGTCTGTCGAAGAAGTTTCGGTGAAGAGGGATGCCTGGGTCCAATTTCTTTATCTGCGAGTTTTTGACTGGATTGTGTCTTCCATCAACAAGCAGCTGTCATTTTCCAGGCTTGTTCTGTAAGTTCTTATTAGGAATTTAAGGCTTATAGGCTCGTGACATTTAATTATCTATAGTCTTTTTCATCAAATAAGAAGCATTGAAAATTTTATGCTTTTGTCACGACATATTTAATTTCCAGATTTAAATATATGAGTACTAAGCAAAAATTTAAGACTTCCCGCGATATTTAACCTTACATCGGATTATTTCTAATTTTTGAACTGAAATGTTTGATATACGAGTATAAAGAATACAGGAAAAATGATATTAAAAATTTAATTTGAAAATCAGATTTTAGTTAAAATTAATTAATTAAAAATATTTATTATAAGCATTAAACCAAAAGTGAGATGAGTCCCAAATTTTCCGCATATAAGATCATTTATTATAATATTTCAAACGTTTGCGGCTGCAACGTGTGTAAAAAATGTGATGGAATTTGAAAAAGATACAAAGAGTTCATGTTAATTAGTAAAATTTTTTAACGGAATGTATTTTTAAACACATGTAAATATTAAAGGCATTTTTTATTAATTTGTATAAAATTTGGAAAAAAATTGTGTAAGTTACCATTATAATTAGGCATTATGACCCAGAATTATTTCAAAAATTCATGGGCTCCAATTTTATAGACATTTTCGAAAAGATTAATTTAATACTTACAAACATTCATAAAAATATCACTTTAAACCATTTTAGAAGTCAATATCATTTTCACAACCTTTACTATTATGTTCCATTTTTATATATTTTGTCCCCCCATACATAATAAAGCTAAATTTTAGTTTAAGCATTCGAGCTTATTGACAGATTTCAAGATAGTTTGTTGAAATATTTAATAAAATATGTTTGCTAAGAATGATCCTCAAATCGACCGAATCAGCATAAAATTGACTACCTACTAGCCATTCGAAGATCAATATGGCGAATTTGAGGACAAAGAGATAAAGTATCCCGAATATTCAAGAATCTTATTGACAGCTTCAATGGAATTCGATTACCGGAGATTGCTCTAGAAGTCTATCTAATTACGTAAACATACAAAAAATCAGTAGTAATAAAAGTAGTTGACAACCATAAGACATAAATAATTGAGTAAAATTTCTCATCAACTAATTAGCTCTGAGAAGTTTCTGCTGTTATGATTCTTTTACAGCGCAAAGCGTTCAGAGCTGTATTAAATCTGTAATTTTTTTATAATCCTGTTGATTGCAAATTTCATTCTTATACAGGATACGATTATTGTTTTAATAATATATACGTGTAAAATAATGCATCATTGTTTGAGCCAATTGAATTTTTTTATCTTAAAATCCATGGAAAATTCTAAAAAATAAAGATTCTGTTAATTAATATTACCCTTAATAAAAATCTTCATAAAAAGGTAGTAACATTCATATTGTAAATAAAAAATTTTGCTTTTAACTTTTCTCATTTAAATATATGACTGAACCAAAGCAAAAACTTTCTACGATTGAAAACTTTAAATTATCAAAACGGCAAATGTTCAATTCCCTTAATTACAAAAGCTATGACATGTTCTCTATTTCAGAATGGAAAGTTTTAGCGGTATGCTAATGTAGTGTGAAATCTTCCTGTAATTATCAGGTAAATGTGTTCTTGTAAGCCACTTTAGGGAATAATTCCGCATCCGCAAAGAGATTAAATGGCAGTCTCCAAAATTTACGGAAGTCATTGTAAGCATATATTTTAATGACCACAGACGTAGTTAACAGTGCTTGGCGCTCAAATAACTGACATTTAAATTCTAAATGCACACTATATGATGATAGTTATGGAGAAGAATAATGTGATTCTATTTTATATGCTCGACTCGTGAATATAGGAACTTATATTCTTAGTCATAGTTTTATGTAAATGAGTATTTTAATGGATCCGTTTTAACTTCTCTGTGGAGACATAATTTTACGAAATTCCCTAATGTTGTTGATTAAAATAGCAGAAATATCGACTGTTGCAATATATAATATTCCAATCGATTTATGAGCCGGCTTCTTGGCTTAGGGGTAGCGTATCCTCCCCGTGATCTGGGCGTCTCCAGTTAGAGTCCTGGTTCTGGCATGATTGTTCTATGTGTGAATGAGCCCCCCCCCCTGTAGAAAGGGGGTGATGCAAGCGAATGTGTGTATGTGTCATTTTTATGTGATCTAGAAGTCAGACTTCTACCTTCGGGGATTCAGGGGTCTTTACCCTCAGAAGCTACTGCATCCCCTTTCCGTGTGAACATGGACACGATATCAACATCATCGATTTATGAAAGTCTTATTAACAAATACAGACACTGTCGACAAGGCTTAAACATTGAGGTGTCCCATAATTTTCGGGATATAATAACTATTTTTAATATGAAATGAATACATAATATTTACTGTTTGAAATATCATTTATTTTGTTATAAAAGATTCCTTTGGCTTTATTTCTCTTTCCATCTCTCAGGAAACCTCATATGAAATGAATACATAATATTTACTGTTCAAAATATCATTTATTTTGTTATAAAAGAATCCTTTGGCTCTATTTCTTTTTCCATCTCTCAAGAAACCTTATACGAAATGAATACATAATATTTACTGTTTAAAATATCATTTATTTTGTTATAAAATAATCCTTTGGCTCTATTTCTTTTTCCATCTCTGAGGAAACCTCATGTGAAATGAATCCATAATATTTACTGTTTAAGATATTTATTTTGTTATAAAAGTATCCTTTGGCTCTATTTCTTTTTCCATCTCTCAGGAAGCATCATTATGTCTTCCTTCCGAAGTTATTGTATTTTGGACAAAAAATAATCCACGAGGTGTGCTTTTATCTCTCTGATGGATTTAAAGACGCTAATTACGATGAAAAATTTTTAAAGGATAAAAATATGTAATAATCATTTGGAACGAGATCTGATGGAGATGAAGAATGCGGTAAAGTATCCAATAAAACTGTAAGAGTTTTTCTCGCGTTGTCATGATGGAAAAAAACGCCTCACATTAAATACATCGAAACCAAACGTGCTTTGGTTTATATAGTGAGGAAACTTGGAGGAGAGATGATAACTCAGGTGTCATCCTTATCATCTGACCACGGCTGAAGATTTCGCAGTCCGTTATAAAATAGACATATTGTTGCTTTAACATTAAATGTTGTTGTGGTTTCTAATGGCACTTGTCATTGACAAGCCCTCTGACTGAAGAGCCATTACGATTTAATCCGATAGTGCGTCATTTGTTTATTTTCAGTAGCGCCATCTGGAGTGAAGAGTACGACTTAGCTACTCACGCGTCTCAATCCTTTTTATGGGGTGGCCTTCATTAACTCTAAACCAGTACCACCAATGGTATTACTCTATACATGGAGGACTTTGTGATAACGACAGATTTAGACGCGCGCCTGTCACCACACACGCGAGAGATTCTTCGGTCGGCGGGATTCGAACTCACAACCTAAGAGATGAGAGTCAAACAATCTACCAACCAGGCTATCTCAGCCTTTAACATTAAATGTAACTAAACATGCTGCCTATTAGAACAAGATTATTGACATTTAATCATTTAATCTCATTATTAATTAATCATTTAATCTCAGGAAAAATTATTTCATCTTCAACAGATTCGTGAAAAAGATCTAATCTGGTCAGACGAAGGAATTCCTCTCCCGAAAACAATTAAACTATGAAAGAATTTATGTTGTGTTCAGTATTTATGGAAGAAATTCTTTTCTAACGGCTAGAATCTGGTCGCTGAAGGTGACTGGTGAACTGACAAATAATCTTGAATTTCTCACAAATATAACCAAATTATTTTCTTTGTGTGCTCTTTTATTTATAAAAAGTATGTTCGTTCTATCAGAACAGGAGTGGTCTATTGGTAAGGTCTCGCTTTTGGGAGCAAAGGATTCCGAATTTGAAACCCAGTTCCTCCGAAGAACTGCCTTGTAAGTGAGTTTTGGTTTATGTTAAATCCATCAGGATGAAAAGCCGGCATCCTAGCTTAGGGGTAGCGCGTCTTTCTCGTGATCTGGGTATCCCGGGTTCGAGTCCTGGTTCAGGCATGATTGTTCTTCCCTTGTGCACTATCTGTCAGGTGTGTCAATGAGCCCTCCCGTAAAAAGGAGTTGCGCAAGCGAATGTGTGTGTATGTTGTCATCTTCATTTGAGCTAGAAGTCAGACTTCTGCCTTCGGGTGCTCAGGTGTCTTTACTCTCAGAAACTACTGCACCTCCTTTCCGTGGAAACACGGACACGACATCATCATCAGAGCGAAATGCCCTACCACTTGAATCGTGTGGAAGCTTGCAAAATAGGTGCTGGCTCAAGTGCCGTTCTCGACATCTGACCTCGATTCAAAATTACAAACCAAACCCCCTCTCAAAATGCTTTTAAAACAGGGTGCTAAAATAACTAAACTAAACTAAATTCCTGTACATTTCAAAGTTTCTCCAAATAACGGGTTTGCAGAAAAATTTCTTCTAACAAAGTGGATATCACCTCAGTTGATCTATTATAAAATCAACGATGTTCTTGAACTTGAATTGAAAATTATTTATTTTTTCATATATTAAACATAACAGAAATAAATAAATTGTATTGTTCATTTCATAATTATTTTTTTAATCCGGCGGCATTTCCAAATTGCATGATCCTTCCCAAATTAGCCATAGTATAACAACGGCACGTCAATATAATTAAACTTACCGTCAATTAGAACAAGAATACTATTCGATTATTTCAATAATTTTACTTCTAATTCCGCAGATTGAATATTGCTCAAAAATAAATAATAATAAATATAATTAGCAATAAACTTGAATGTGTATGATGATTCATTTACTGGAAAAATTATTTGATCTGCAAAGATGTTTACTAAGAATTGTGTTCGAATAAGCCATTGTACCAAAAAGAATAAACTTATTTCACTTACTCCTAGGGGAAATTCTTACTCTGTGACTGTCATTGATCCCCCAGGATTTGGCGCCAACGAACAAAACCAATTGTTTCGCCTCAATTCAAACATAATCCATGATTTCTTGCAGAATTACATACAACAACTTCTGTTCTTCAGAGAATTGGTAAGTAAATATCAGAAGGAGAAAGAAAAGAAAAAAGAAACTATCAGTTTATCTCTATCTACAGTATTAAGTTACCTAGAAAAGAGATCACAGTTGCATTATACTTTCTCGTATACTAGTAAACAAAGAGGAAATATTGTAATCCCCTCAAGAAACTCGACCTCAATATTTCGATGATTCTTCATGTGCTCGTCGTTTTGTATACCTGCGAGCACAATAATTTGAAAAAGAAATAAACTATATGGTCTATATGAAATATATTTATCTGTACAGAACTTTGGATAAGGTTTTATCTGTCCACTTAGATTTGAAACGATAACTGATCAAACAGGAGTGATCTTGCCAAAACGTATTGCATACTCTCTGATAAAAATGTTATGATCTTATCTCTGAATAATAATTGTGATCCTTGGGTTAACAGAGAATTGGCATTGGTGAACAATAATTACGAAATATTATTTTTTTGTTTTGGATCTGACATTGCTAATGAATCTACTATAACTAACCAACCGACACTGGTCTCTCTCTAAAACTTTACCCATATTCTCTAATAAAGATGTTATCCTTTTCCTCCATAATAATAATAATTGGGATCCTTGGGTAGACAGAGAATCCTTACATGGCACTAGTGAACAATAATTACGAAATATTACTTTTTGTTTTGAATATAGAATTGTTAATGAATCTACTATAACTAACTAATCGAGAGGGATCTCTCCAAAACTTTAATTCAAACTTTCTAATGAAGATGTTATGTTTTTTTTACTAGAATAATAGTTGTGTGCAGAGAATCTGTACATGGCACTGGTGAAAATACGAAATATTATTGCTCTTTATTATGGATCTAGCAACGATATTGAATCTATATGACTTTCAGTGATTAATTCTTGACATGCAATTAATACATAAGTACCCGAAAAGTGAGTTTGTATTTTTGCGCCTTTTTACTGGTTTATTTAAAACAAAATTTGGCATATAACTGCAATTGAAGTTACAAAATCACTATCAAATTTCATTTATGTGAAGGCTTGGTTTTTAAGTTATTGCAGAACTTGTAGATTGACTGATTTGGTTCAAAATTTGATAAGAATCTTCAATTTCGACGTAAGAAATGTGTACCAAATAAATTTTATTTATTTAGATTTACCAAATTCTTTACGTTCTATGTTTATCGTGTTCACTTACTTTCGTTCAACCGAACAGACATACTTTCTTTGAATGGATTCCATTCCAAATTTTTGTAAGTCTTACAAAATATTGTAAAGTCTCTATATACCAAATAGGAGAAGAATAATCGAACAAACAAACAGACATAATTTCAAATATGCCTTTTTTCTTCAGGTTCAATGTCTAAAATGTGGAAATTTGTCAAACTGTCAAAACATTTTCAACGATTACTATATTTCCTCTTTTTATACCTTGTATATGAAAAAGGTTTTTTTTAAAAAAAAGATGTATTATTTTCATAAAAGATTTATAAATCTATGTTAAATTTTGAACACAAAATTCAGTGAGAGATAAGTTGTTTGTCTTCCTGTCCAAAACGCATACAATATCTTTCAAACTTCTGAATTCCATTAAAGAAATGGCTTACGCTTTATTGTTCAAAATCTCAATGAAATAATATATGAATTAAAAATTAATAAGCATTATAACAATTAAAAGCCTTAAATATTGAAAAAAATTCTACAGAAATCTTTGCGAAAATAGTTAAAAATTCTAATAAAACTTGACGATCTCCTATATTTTGAAAACAAAGGCATTCGCAAATAAAATAGTTGTCCTGAACAACAAAATGCCAGCAATAAATTCAGTGAAAATTTCATATCCTTTTTTGTCTTCATGTTTGAGATGCCTCTAAATGTCAGACCCAGATGAAATATGATGCACACTGCTATAAACCTAGATTTTTTTTTTTTAAATGACTTGAAGCTTTACTATATTAGATCTCTCTTACTTGGCAGATGTTTTATATAATCAAAAAGGAACAATAAACGCAGATGTAAAAAGTCGTATTATTTTTGTTTGGAATATTTAAAAATCAAACTTTTAAATGCTTAATTGCATCCTGGAAACAAATCGTTTGGTAATTTTTATACAATCAGAAATTATATTTTCCGCACTAGTTTTTAAAACAATAAATTAAATAAGCAAAAATTTAGAATTTTTTTTTAAATTCGGCAATTTTATTTCGTTACTTAATTATTTACTTAAAATCCTCGATAGGTGCATTAATTGACATTTTAGGGAATATATATGAATGCACTAATTTTAGAATGTTGATTCCATTTTTAATTCAAGCTTCGCATGTGTTTATCATATTTTTCCCCCTCGTCATATGATTTAAGTATTTTTCGTTATTTAAGTGCACCTTCTGTTTCCACTTTATTTATTATCTTTATTGTCATATATATTGTGTTTATAATTTAAACGTCTATTTCTCTTTTACTTGTTTATTATTTTATCTGTATAATTATATGTATATATATATACTTTGCGTTAAAAATTACACAAACATAGTAACAATCGATAAACAATGAATCAATAATAAACCAAATTGAATGATAATTGTTAAAGTCATGATTTATTTATGGAAAGATAATTCATATCTGGTTTCATTAAAATTTTTACATTCTTTTAGATTTTATTTGTTAACACATATTGTTTTCACTTAAAATATATCTAGAACATATTATTTCATGCAGAATGTAAGCATATTCTGAATATATATATATAATTTAAATCTCAATTATTTTTCAAATTTTACTTATAATTTAGCGCATATTAACTTTATTCTAAAATTATCATGTATACGCATTATGTTTACGTATATTCGTCATTTTTATACAGTTTTATTTTTTTTAAACATTTATATCATTTTATTTAAATAAATTACATCTTATACCAACACTTTTTTGTGTCATAAGTTTAATTATCTAAATAAACTAAAAACCAATTTCTTTGTTTATAAGTTCTTGTGGTTTATAATCACAGTTCTAAAAAAAGCAATATTAAAAGCAAAGTATCCAATGAGTAAATAATACCCAGCCTACTTGACTGTTTAATGAATATCCAAACAGGATTTTACAATTCAGATTTTATAAAAAAGTGAGTGTACGAAAATTTGCAAATAAACTCAATTCTTTCAGAAGTATTCGAACATCTCCCTTGACAAAAATAATTTTTCTCTTCTAAAGGATGAATACAAAGAAGAAGGCGTCGATATACCATTTAAATACGAAGAAACACAACAAAAACAATTCTTAAACAACCTAGTCGACAGCGAACGAATTCTGCTAAACGGTCTTCAAAACTCCGGTGTAAAAGGAACTTTCAATTGGTTAAGTAAGATGGAAAGATTTTTTTATTTTTACCATTTTTGTTCTACTGAATTCGGAATTCCATGTAAATTTTACGCTAAATGAAAGCTTTCTTTGTTTTTGAAAACGTTCTTTCCTTTCTTTCAGAAAAAATGAAATCCCTCCCAAGCGAATGTATCGAAGTAGAAAACGATAAAGTTACCGTACATCATACTTTCGAAGAGGTGAGTTAAGCCTTTTTCCAACCTTCTAAACAAACGAAATGGCGCAGCTAGGCAGAAAGATTTGTTTTGTCTGGTTGGTTGAACAGGGAATACTGCAGCGAATTCGCACTAACAAAGAAGATAAGTAAACGACGGTTTGCTCTTATTCAGAATGTATAAATAAGCTTTTATTTTTTCATCGTGTGTATGTTCCGTAAGTGTTCTTTTATTTATTGTATTTACTTTTGTAGAAGAATACATCAAGTCAGCGATACAGCTTCCGACCAATTAAACGTAAACTGCATGAGGGAATTTGGTTTTCGAATGAGAAAAAAAAAAACATATAGTGGCGGGAAGTTTAACCAATAATTGAAAAGGAAAACCAAAATACTGTATGCTTTGCTCAACGAAGCAGGTATTGCTTTACATGCAATTATAATTTATCTTCAATAAGCGATTTCATAAGAGATAACGTTGATCACTGAGTTAGTTTCGAATATGGTATATAAAAAAAAGAACGAATTTGCTTGACATGTTTGATGGCATAAAATTGTTATGTAACCTTTTATCGGATGACTAAATTCTCCAAAGTAATTATACCGGTTGCATATATATTTATAAAAATAAATGATAAAAAAAATTAATATGTGTATTATCTTTACAATAATTTAAGCTTTACTTCATTTGAAAAAGTTTTCAAAAGATAGAAATTTACGTTCTGTTTCATAAAATATCGATGAAATTCCTTTTGATCAAACTGTATAATTATGTTAAAGATTTTGAATAATTTTTTTGCCTGTTTAGTTAGAAAAATCTCAAAAGAAAAACTTCATTTTGATAATTATTACTTATCAGATAGTTAATGAAAGAAAAATGATAGGAAGTTGAATTCATGGGCATAAAAATAATTCATGCATTTCACTTTTTTTTAATTCGTTTTTGTAAATTCACTAATGTTGTCTCCAACCGTTTTTTTTTTTTTTCGTTCCTTTTTTTAAAATAAGTTTAAGATTTAAAAAAAATAGCTTTGGAGTATATTTTTATAAATATCCATACAACTTTTATGCTTTCTACTCATTTTGTAAATCCTGAGTGGAAGCCACTTAAGAAAGTAAATTAATATGAATTCGTCGAACTTACCATTTTTGTAGCGAAATTAAATAGCGTTTAAATAATCCACCTCTACATGGTAAAATAGTTATTTATTTCATAATAACATATTTTGAAAACATTTATGAATTAATAGTGCCTACATAGCATTGGAATACTAATTTAGGATTTAATAATTGTTAAGCCAGATAGATGATTGTGTTGAAAAATTGATTTTCGCTAAAAGTATTAAATATTTTTATTCAATATTTCTCATTTCTGAAAAAGGGGGTTTAAAAAAAATAGACAACCGCTTGAATTTTGTCTTCTGAGTTGAAGTTGCAATGGTTTAGTTCTTTGAGAAGTTATATTGGTTTTTCTTTTTGCTTAATACATGTTTTAATGCTATTGTAAATCTTTAAATGCTGTTTTTTTTTTTTTTTTTTTTTTTTTCAAATTCTGAATTTCGGTAAAATTTTCTGGCAAAGAACTTATAAATTAGAATATTAACATTTCTATTTAATACAAAAATTTCTCAATACAATTCACGATTCCTGAACAACATGAGGATTTTGCAGTTGTTTAAATGCAGCGCCATTCGAAAAAAAAATTACATTACAGCTGTCGAATTCCAATATTCAAAGATTGAAACGGAAAAAATGACCTATTTCTTAATATAAAAACTAGACAATATATTTTTAACTATATGCAAGATAAGAAAAAGGAAGTAAAAATTTAAAAACTTTTTTATAACTATTATTAACTAAAAATGGAATTTTGACATAACAATTTTATAGAAAAATTCAAAGTATAAGTATTATATAATATTTTTTCAAAAAATTAATTTCCGATCGTAATTATATTTTTTAATAATCTTACAAATTCCAAATATCTATTCGAATTTTTTTAATCAGATTATTTCTTAATTTTGTTTTTATCGTTATTTGCTTAAAATTTGATGATGAATCTTAGAAAAGACAAAATATTTAATTAGTAACTCCTAGGAATGCTCATTACATAAAACCAAAGATCATCTTTTTTTTTCTTTTTTTTTTTTTAACTTTTTAATGTTTCAAACTTTATGTTCCAAATCAAATTTAAATACGTCTCCTCTTCATAGGACTAATTTCAAATAGTGAATGTGTAAATATGCTATGACTGACTAACATCAGACTTCTGTGTCACAAAAAAAAGTACGTTTTGTAATTACAATGACAGTATATTCGTTTCGATTTTTGTAACCTTCATATTAAATATCTGTGCCTTTTGCTTTTTATACTTTTAACCCCCTCCTCTCCTTTTCTGGAACAATCCTCTAACAAGCAGAAAATTTCTCTACAAACTGTTATTATGAAATATTGTTTGCCCAACGGTTTCTCAAACTTTCCGTGCTTTTGCGCATGAGTTAGGATGGATTTAATTCGGCAAAATTGAAGAGAGTGGATTGAGGGAATGAGGAGATGTTTACATGCATTGTTTGATAACGGATTCTAAAACCTTTGCGCTTTTACGCATGCGTTAGGATTGGTTTATTTCAGTAAAATAATGGTGAAAGAGAATATGAAAGGAAAGGAAGTTCATATTTAACATTAATATAAAACTGGATTATTCGCAGACTGAATTAAAATAATACGACCAGGAACGACATGATACTCACATACACGTGGAAAAATTGAACAAAAAGGTATATCATTTTACAAAAATCAAAGTCGAAGAATTCTGGAAACGCTCTCATTTGTTCATGTCTCTGCCCTTAATGAAATAGAATTGTCGGAAAGTGGTTGTCTCAGAACATTGAAACAAACAGTAATTTTTTTATTTTGTGTTTAGTTTCCCGTATACAAATTCTCATAATAGAAAGTATTGATATCTAGAAAATAACATGTTAATACGAGATTATAATTACATACAAATTCATTTTTCAGATGTCCTACAATATTCCTGATCTAACAACAGATAACGTATCCACTCTGGACGAAGCAGAGTTTGCTGAGACTTTCAAAGGAACTGTCGACGTTGTAACATCGGCTATTGCTAATCTGGTAAAGCTATATTTATACTATATTCATAATAATGACAAAATTTCTTATTTTTTGTTCATCCTTCGTGGGGCACCTGGAAATGAAGCTATGATTTTGACATGGTGGTTGGATCTAGACACCATGGAGGTTACACGAAAATGTGGAAGCTTAACTCCTCTCATCGATGATGGAATGTATTTCCTCCTTAGGGAAGGTTTGTACCGTGGCCGGTGATGGCCCTTAAGATTCAAACACAGTTCCCACCAGTGCTGTTGTCACTTTTCGGTTATTTAGTATTTATTATCCATGTGCCTTTGGGTGGGTTGAAGAGTCAATAATATGACTTATACAGGTCGTTAAAAAAAGACTCGATTTATTTATCCGATGGAAAATAAAGCAATATGTAGATAGTTAGATGAACAAATTTTTCCAATTCTCATTGCTTACTAATACAACATCTCTTTTATTTTCATTTTAAATAAAGAGTTTAATTTTAAATAAAGAGATATTTATTCTCCTATTGCAGTTTATCGTTTAATATCTTTTTCTTTATTTTTTTTTATTTTCATAATTTCAGTTTGTTTTTTAATTATCATTTTAATTCATTATCTTCTCATTTATTAGATGTTAATTCTCTGATTGTATTTTTGTTTTGTTTGTTTGTTTTCGCTGACAAAATGTGTTTACCTTAAAGAATTCTTAGATTTTTTTTTTTCCTTTCTGTTTTAATACGTATATTGTACTTTAAATTTAAAAATGAGCATTTTTTTAATTAAAAAAGTAAATAATTTTGAAAAAATTTTTTAAACGTAATAATATTTTTACATTTTCCATTCTTTAATTTTATTAATAAGATTTCGAAGTTGGATAATTTTCTTGTATTACTTGTGGCCTAATAAATGAAATTCATTATTTTGTTGTTGGGCTGGTCTTATAACGCTCAGAATTGTACGCAATTTGCCACATGTAGTTTCTATTTCTCACGCAACTTACCATTAAAAATTGTGCGTGATTCGATGTATATGACCACCACTTTCCGTTCGCTCCAACTTTTTATAATCAGTCTAAAAACATTGGATTTACTTTTGTTACTGCCCATTTGCAAACATCTAAATCATCATCACATATAGCTGCAATTGGAAAAATACCTTAAACCAGGGAAGAAAAATAATCTACATTGTTTTGAGTCAATAAATATATTTTTCCAAAAGTTACAAAATCTGACTTTTTTATATAGTTCTTTTTAGTGAATTTAGTAAAATATTCTTGAGTGTTATAGTGTAGTTTATAGTAAATAGTTAATGTTCTAGTTTCAGGAGTATTCATTAAAACATTTTTGATACTACAATATTTTTAACAAAAGAGATCCGGTTCTCCTAAAACTAAAATTGATAGACCTATTGATCATTAGAATCAGTGATCCCAGAGCTTGGCACCCATTAGGCGGTAAATTCATAATTTCCTTAGATAATACACGTAGCATCGAAAATTTTCTTGATCTGCCAATTAGGAACCGAAATACGTCCAGATAAGGCAGGCCTCACTGGTCCAGAAGCTTCCAGCCCCCTCTCCCGGGATTTATAAAAGGCCGGTGCTTTGGATCTGTGGGGGTCAATCGAGGGATCCTGACGAATGACTTTGAATTGGTCATGTATAGGAGTCCTGAACGGAGGAATCGCCGAGAGAATACCGAAGCAGCGACGGAGTGCTGAAATGCTGTGTGCCGTTTCCTAGCATACGTCGTGTCTTGTGTCGTTGTCCATTTTGTGATGTAGTGAGTTGCCAGCGAAAGCAAGAAGAGACAGAGCAGTAGTTCAGACCTGTTGGAGACACCGCAGAGCAAGATTTCGAGGATTTGCTCTTCTGCTGAATCCTTTTTGCCCGCTTCGTGTGCTGTGGATGTTGTCACTACTGGATTTCTAATTATGGTCTACTGTCTGTCTGCCGAAGAATCATGCTGTGTTGTGCTATGTGTTCGTCTCGGCTGTATATGATTGTGCTCTGTACATATTTGTCGTCTTAATGCTGGCCTATCGTCGTGTAAATAAACTTCGTAGTTGTTCTTTCTTACTGATGGACTGTTCATTGCGTTGTTATCTCACACTATACGCATCCACTACACATAAGCGGACCCTTCTGGATAGGAAATCCGTAACAATATATTTTTTATTAGATATAATAATTGTAATATGCCTATATTCGAGCAAGTGCAAGCAATACGTTGACCAAGTTTTATCACAGTCGGTTAAATGATGCTCTAGAGCATAAAAACAAAAATTCATTTTTATATTATATTATTAAAAATTCATTTTTTATATTTATTATAGGATGGCTAATAAAAGCAGAGTAACATATAAAGAGTTATATTTCTTAACTTTAAAAAAAAATACACTTATTGTCTCAAATAACTTAAAATATAATTCTTCCAAATATTTCTAATGATTTTCCATTTGAAACCATGTGTCTATCCCCAATAGTTTAGGAATGTAATTAAATAAGAGAATAAAGAACATATATAATGGATAAATGCACGAACAGTGTTAAAATCGAATTCCAATATACATCATTTAATAAAATGCACATCTTTTTTTCAGACACCAGAAGAAAATATATCTTTGGCAGAACAAATGCAGGCTATTCTTCCAAAGCTAGTAGAAAGCATGACCGATGATTTTCCTCATTTGGTGGTATGCCTCCAGGCGACTGAATCACCTAGAGAAGACATCAAGTTTGAACACCACTACATCACGCAGCAGCTGAGAGCCTTCAACCTTATGGAAACTATCATGATCCGGCAACAAGGCTTCGCGCGTAGATTGTCCTTTTCGGAATTCTTAAATAGGTAAAGCAAATACGCATTTTTTCGGCTGGAATCTATCTAATATTCGTGCGTTGTTTTTTTTTTTTTTTTTTGGTGATTAGTACCTTAATGCTGTTAATAGAAATCGAAATTGGTTTTTCAGGCATATTCTTCCCCACCGATTGGAATAAAAAAAAATGGACAATAAAATACACTTGTAATCACAAAAAAAATATACCTAATTTGATTTATTTAGATCAGTCAGTTTTTAACTGATCGCATTTACATGTTTCTGAATGTATAGAACTACAGACTGTCAACCCTTCAATTTCGCTCAAAATTCAGTAGGCATTTATACTAAGGATGTAGAATCTATGTATCGAATTTTATCTAAGCCTAGTTCTCTTCATTTTGTAGTTATAGTGCTAACATATTCGAACAACAGGACAGACAGACTTTCTCTAAATAGATTTTGATCAACATTTGACAGAAATCAGAAAATTTGATTGAAAGCCATCGTACCAAATTTTATCCATCTAGCTCAAAACGTTTTTGAATTATCTTTATCACAGACGGATGAATGATCAGTTTCAAAAAACATTATTTTTCAAACTCTAAATGGGCCGCGGTAGCCTGGTGGTAAGATCTCGGTTTCGGAACTGGAGATTTCCTGTTCGAGACCTGATTCCACCGAAGAACCGCCATCTAATCGGGTCTGGTGCACGTTAAATCCGTCGAGGTCCAACGTCCTCCCGCTGGTGTGGTGTAGGAGTTTGGAGACGGGGTGCCAGCTCAGGTGTCGCCAACGTCATCTGACCGCAGTTCAAAACTACGAGGTCCGTCCCAAAGTAACGCTAGTGTTGCTTCAAAACTTGACTTTTATATAACTAAACTAAACTAAATCAAATCCTAAAACATGGAAAGTCTTCAAAAATCACGAATTAAACTTTTTTTTTAAGATTACTATTCTTTTCCTTATTTGAGAGTAAAAACAGTAAGACATTTTATGACACATAAAAATATTTACTGGTGCATTTTTGTGCACTTGTTTTGACACATTACATATACAATAAGATCTTAGCTGATTTACATATTTTAAATGATTTTACATAGTAATAAAATTACATATTCTAATAATTTTATCTAAATAATTCTAATAATGCTTTCCTATCACCTTATCCACAATGTATATGAAAAAAGTTATGAAGTCCGGAATAGTCTGATTGGTGGGGCGTTTAATTCGTATCCTTTGGACTGTGAGTTCAAATGCCATCAGTCGAAGACTGTCCGTGTATATGGGGGCTGGTGCAAATATAAATCTGTTATGACCAGAAAACCCTCCAAATCGAGACAATATCACTGAGGGTAGTGGATCCCAAATCGAGACAATATCACTGGGAGTACTGGATCAGAGGTTCTCTGATACAGGTCTTAATTACAACCAGTGAATGATGAAGCCTGCTCCGTGAAAAGGGTTGTGATTCATGAGTACTGAAGACGTACTTTTGGTCCTAGATGGAGCTACTGAAACAAGAGACGTTAAAACTGGACTTAAAATCCTTGCCTTCGTCAGCGAGCTTGTCTCTGACAAGGACTATAAAGAACAATGTTAGAATAGTATATATTCTTTATAGAATTACTATAAAGAATAGTGTTACATTTTTGTGACAAATGAGATCATAGTTCATAAATTAGCTGTCGAAATTTCTGAATTAGCAATGATTAGTAATGATTGAATTGTAGTCAAAAAGTAGTTTATCATGAAAAAGTAACGAGTATTTTTAATTTAAAAAAAATAATAATGAAATATTTTACAAATTTATTCTTCTGAACGCATCGCTTCCAAATTCAAAACGTAGTCAAAAAGTAGTTTATCATGAAAAAGTAACGAGTATTTTTAATTTTAAAAAAATAATAATGAAATATTTTACAAATTTATTCTTCTAAACGCATCACTTGCAAATACCATTCAATGTATAAATAAAATTCCTCCGAAAGTGGATTTTCATGCAAAATTAAGAGAATCATTCAAATAAATAATAATCTTCTAAACATATAATTTCTCTACCTTTTGATGTAGAAATAAAATTCTTTTCAAAGAGATTAGTAAATATATAAAAAGAAGAAAATATCAAATATCGTATTATCAGGGAAAAAATCATCCTTTTATTATGATAAAAAAAAATCATAACGATGTTTAATACTCGCTTTATGACAGAATAATTTAGAGTCGCGGTGGCCTGGTGGTAAGGTCTCTATTTCGCAAACGATGGAATTCAGGTTCGAAACTCGATTCCACTGAAGAATCATCTTTTTAACTGGTTCAGCTCACGCTAAATCCATTGGGGTTAAACTTCCTCAAGTTACTGGTGTGAAAATTTGGAGAGGGAAAGTCAGCTCAGGTATCGTCCAAATCATTCGACCGCATTTCGAAACTACGAGGTCCGTCCCAAAATAGTCTGGTGTTGCTTTTAAACGGGTTAAGGTAACTGTACTAAACAGAATAATTTTTTGAAACATCTGAACCAATACAGCCTTTAACCCACTGCCGAAAATATGCTCTGCTTAAGAAGCTGCTGTGTTTTTGATTTTGGTATTAAATATTAATTCGCCTTTTCATCTGTACTTAAACACATTCTGAATTATATAAAAAATTTGCACCAATTTAAAGTTCAATTTTATTTTTATTTAGATATAAATATCTAGCCTTCGATTTCGACGAAGAAGTGGAACTCACTAAAGAAAACTGCCAACTGCTTTTGATCAGACTGAAAATGGATGGATGGCAAATGGGAACAAGCAAGGTAATAATTTGTTTTGTCTTTTGAATCCCCCAGCGAAAAAAAAAGTGAAAATAGACTTATTGGTGAAACAATTGCTAAACAAGTGTTAGTTCATTAGTTAGTTCAGTAAAATTTCATAAAATTCGCTGTTGAAAATTACAATAGGCATCTCTAAATCAAAAACTACTGAATTAAAAGTTATATCCCCAGTAATCTATACTTATAATAAAGCTCAATGTGTGTGTGTGTGTGTGTTGGCGCTCTACAGGCCAGACCGTTGGACCTACAGCTACCAATATTGGTACATGTATACCTTGGAGGTCGGGAATGTGCACCTCGGAGCCCTTTTTTTGAATTTTTCATTCGAATTTGAATTAATTAAAATTTAAGCGAAATTTCGACGTTTTTCCGCTATAACTTCCGAAATTATAATCGGACAAACATGATTTTAACATCAATTTAAAGATAAAAAAATTAGCTTTCTAATGGTATCAGTGTTTTAATGTATAACTCAAGCTTCTATTTTTAACGAATTTTTAAAGAAATATTTTAACCATATTTTTTTAGCACGTGACTGGATAAAATAAAATAAAACAATGCCGGAAATTCAAATGAAAAAACAACAACTATCATCGTAAATCAAATCTAAAGAAATACAGCTTTCAGCACGTGACTGGATAAAATAACATAAATATAAAATGTGATATCTTCTATAAAAATAAATGCAAGGCAAAGGATTCTAAGAAATCGTTTGCAATATTTATGTCATTAATTCCGTAAATTAGCTTTATTTACAGTAAACCTGGTTGAATTTAGACAGGATATGCATTGAAATTCCGACTTAATGGCATATTTCTATAATCGTTTGCAATATCTGTATCCTTAATTCAATAATTTTTTCCCTTTTTCTCTTTCTTTAAAAAACATATTTAACATTTTGGCAATATCACCGAAAAAAACATTTTTAATATTTTGGAAGCATAATTGATAAATTATTAGAACATTAAACTCAAAAAGTTTTTCCGAATAAAGTTACCGACTCTTTAACTACTAATAACTGAATCTTTTAACTTAAACTATTTCTTAAATTTTGGCTAAAAAATATATGATTTAATTGGAAATTTTAGAACGCTTTACTCATGGCGAACCAGTTGGTCGCCAAAGGCGGCTAGTATATAAATAAGTTCTAATGATATCGTGTTTTGTGTGTGTGTGCGTGCGTGCGTGCGTGCGTGTGTGTTTATGAAATCCAAGTTTCAAAAAATTGGTTTAGTTTTGATTTGAAAAATTTAAAGAAGTAAGGCAGTGGGATTTATAGCAACAATGGTTGTTATCACTGATTTCCATATAGAAAAAAAAAGTTGTCATTTGTAAACGTAAGCTTGTTCATAAGCAATTGTAATTGTCAATCCTGTCGGAATAAAAACTACTCAAAACGTATGTCTTGCTAATAGAACGTATTATAAAATAAATCATAATTCAGAATGGCATGTATTTAATAAAATATTGAAGGAAAGAAAAACAGAGCTTCAACTTTGGGTTTCGTTTTCAGCTACAGTGCTTTATTTAAAAAAATCACGTATCTCAGTTTATATTTATCACTGAACTAAAATAAACACAGGTTTGGAAATCAAATAAATGGGTTTTAAAAAAAAAAATAAAAAAAAAATTTGATCGAAAATTATCTTTTAAACATAGAAAATACCTTAATCAACTACTTATTTCATAATGACGAAGTATGGAAAACAACTTTTGTAACCTTGTAGAAAATTAGATTGAAATTGGTTTCTCATCTTTTTTTCTTTCTTTTTTCGCTATTCTCCGCTTATTAAGTATGGATGACGACATCAATATTAATTTTCTTCCTACATCCTGCAGTCTCAAGAAAATTCACCTACACAGTTGAAAAATATCTCATTTGAGCGGGTAAGAAGATATTAAGGCAAATTTTAACGGAGGCAAGAAAAGGTTAATAGTTTGGTGGAAAAAATTTTAATAACTTTTCAAAATGATATTCATAACATTTTTAAAAAGAAAGTTTT
>JAPMOQ010045637.1:0-21235 GCA_026543055.1 Argiope trifasciata | reverse complement strand
AATTAGAATTAGAATTAATTAAAATTTAAGCAAAATTTCGACGTTTTTCCGCTATAACTTCCGAAAATATTATTGCACAAACATGATTTTTATATCAATTTAAAGATTAAAAAATTAGCTTTCTAACGTTATCAGTTTTTTAAATTTATAACGCAAGCTTCTATTTTTAACGAATTTTTAAAGAAATATTTTAACTATGTTTTTATCACGTGACTGGATAAAATAAAAGAATGCCGGAAGTTCAAATAAAAAAGCAACAACTATCATCGCAAATCAAATCTAAAGAAATACAACTTTCAGCACGTGAGTGGATAAAATAACATAAATATAAAATGTGATATCTTCTAAAAAAAATAAATGCAAGGCAAAGGATTCTAAGAAATCGTTTGCAATATTTATATCATTAATTCCATAAATTATCTTTATTTACAGTAAACCTGATTGAATTTAGACAGGATATGCATTGAAATCCCGACTTAATGGCATATTTCTATAATCGTTTGCAATATCTGTATCATTAATTCAATAATTTTTTCCCTTTTTCGCTTTCTTTAAAAACATTTTAACATTTTGACAATATCACCGAAAAAAACATTTTTAATATTTTGGAAGCATAATTGATAAATTATTAGAACATTAAACTCAAAAAGTTTTTCCGAATAAAGTTACCGACTCTTTAACTACTAATAACTGAATCTTTTAACTTTAACTATTTCTTAAATTTTGGCTAATGAATATGGGATTTAATCGCATTACTCATGGCGAGCCAGCTAGTCGCCAAAGGCGGCTAGTTAAGAATAAATTCTCACAGTGGGTTGAGGTTAGGTGTCTACTGGATGTTGGTCCCCAGTCTTGTTTATGTACTAGGGCATGTGCTGAGAGGTTGCAACTTAAAATGGAAAAAATAAACATTGTGGTTTCTTGTGTTAATGATGCGAAGATGGTCTTAAAGAATTGTGTTGTAACTTCGGTGGCAAATAAGGATAAAAGCTACGAGAAGGAGTTAACAATGTTAGTGGTCAATAAAATTATTCATCTAATCCCAAGTAAAGTAATTAATGTCGATGTGAATGTCGCGGAGCTTGTGTCTTTGGCTGATCCTAATTTCAATGTTCCAGACAAAATTGACATGTTGCTTTGGTGCCGAGATATTCTACGAGTTATTGAGGGCGGGAGATACGAATTCTCCTCTACTACTTCACAACACTGTGTTTGGTTTTGTTGTTAGTGGGAGTGTTGAGCAAGTGGAGGAGAATCGTGTTAATTGTGGGTTGGTTCTCGACTATGACTTAAGTAGGAACCTGAGACAGTTTTGTGAAATCGAGAATGTTGAGGCGGAATATAATGGAAATACAGAATCTTCCTTGTGTGAGGAGCATTTTATGCGTACCCACAAAACGGGGATGGTAGATATATGGTATTAATGACCTTGAAACGGGATCCTTCATGCTTGGGAAATTCTAGAAATACGGCTGTTGGGCAACTTGACTCTTAGTGGAAGCTCTTGGAAAGGGATAAGGAGTATTTGTCATTGAATTCAGAATTATTGAGAGTATGAAGTGCTAGGCCATATGGAGAGAGTCGCTGAGTTGTATGAACCACCCACTCGTACCACTACATACCACATCTTGGCATTCTGCGCCCTGATAAAAGGACAACTAAGTTGAGAGTAATTTTTAATGCATCGTCTCCACCACAACAGGCATACGTCTTAATGACATACTCGTAAAAGGAGATGTCGTGGAAGATGTGTTTGATACAATTACCCGATTTAGGAGACATAAATTCCCCTTTTCTGCCGATATACATAAAAAAATGTACAAGCAGATTCTTATCACATCGGATCAGAGATACCTCCAGTGTATCGTGGGGTAGGCTGAACCCCATGCAGATGTCGCAACTTATCGCTTAAAGACTGTGACCTACGAACCGTCCAGCGCTCCCTTTCTTGCCATAAGGACTTTGCAGCAGCTGGACAAGGATGAAAAGTCGAAATTTCCTTTGACCTCTGAGGCTTTGCTCTACGACAATTTCATGGATGATATTGTGAGTGGAACGCCTGACCTGGAGACGACCCAGCAACTACAGTCACAGCTGCGAGATGCCCTTAAATCATGTGGAATGACTCTTCACAAGTGGTCTTCTAATTCCCCTGAGTTGCTGAATAGCGCCTTATCTTCAGAGATCGAACATTCCTTCTCGCATGAGCCTGGGTTATCTGTCAAAACGTTAGGCATCAATTAGAAGCCATTTCAAGATTGCTTTGTCTTTAAAGCATCTATTTTGAGTAAACCATCATATACTAAGCGTGAAGTGCTGAGTGTTATAGCTAGCCTTTATGACCCCTTGGGTTTCTTAGGCCCGGTGGTGACAAAGGCAAAGATCCTCCAACAACAATTGTGGCAGCAGAAGCTCCATTGGGATGATGCACAGCAGAAACCAATTGCTGAGAAGTGGAAGGAGTTTGTAACAATGTTCAAGTGTATTGAAAACGTAAAAATTAGTAGATTTATTCAGGCCGACGCCTGCTTTAAAGTACTCTTTCAGGGATTTGCAGACGCATAAGAGGCAGCCTATGTAGCTATTGTTTACATGCAGTGCCTTGATCAAAGCAACATTGCAAAGATAACCATTCTCGCAAGCAAGTCGCGTGTTGCACAAATAAGATTTGTTTCCATTTCACGGCAGGAGCTCTGTGCATGTGTTCTGCCGGCCCAGTTTGTGAAGAAATTAAGATCTTATATAAATATAAAACTGGAAATAAATGTTGTGCTGCACAGCGACTCAAAAATCGCCTTGACATAATTAAAAAGCCGGTAAATCAATTGAGGACCTTTATAGCTAATCGCATCTCAAAGATTCAGTGACTGACGGACGGAAGTATTTGGAATCATATGCCAACTCATCTAAATCCGGCTGGTCTTATTTCACGTGGGCTTAGCCCTCATCGTCTCTCTAAATCAGAATTATGGTGGAAGGGCACACCATTTCAAGAACAGGGTACGTTGTCAAGTGTACAGTCAGGCTCAAATCCGCTTAACGACCAAGAGTATTCTAGTGAATTAAAAGCTAATGTAGTGTCTGCAATGCCTGTGTCTAAGATATGCATTTTAGCAAATAATAAACAATCTCTTGTATTTGATTTGTTGTGTATAAGTAACAATTATGTAAAAATTCTTCGTATTTTTGCTATGTATTAAGATTTGTGATGAATGTGAGAAAATCTGTAAAGTCTGGCCCTCTTTGTGCATCGGATCTAAATCGGGCTAAGTTGATCCGGATGGTCCAGGGTGAGGTATTTTCGACTGAGATTCGAAACCTCCAATGTGAGAAGGGTGTTTTGCCTAATAGTAAAGTCCAAATTCTAGACCCCTTTCTTGACAATGATGGAATATTGAGAATGGGTGGACGTTTGGGTAATTCGGATTTGCCATATGTTAGTAAATATCCAGGGGTTTTGCCCAATAATCATCAATTGACGGATCTAATAATTGCTAATTTTCATAGGCAAAGAAAGTCTTCATGTTGCAGCCTCTTCCCTTCTGTATTGAGCAAGACAAATTTTGGCCACAGCATGGTCGCTTTTTGTGTAGGAAAGTAACACGCGAATGTGTAGTTTGTTTTAAAGCCAGACCAATCGCCACGTCGACCCTTATGGATAATTTGGCTCGTGATAGAGTGGTTCCTGATTATCCCTTTAATAGCTCTGGCGTAGAATTTCATGGCCCATTTATGATCAAATATCGTGATCAGAGGAAGGTTATACTGCATAAGATCCATCTTTCAATTTTTATTTGTTTTGTGACAAAGGCTATTCATATCGAAATTGTATGCTACCTTACATCGGAAACATTTGTTGCAGGTCTGAAGAGATTTGTTGGTCGTCGAGGTAAGTGCGCAAAATTGTACTCAGATAATGGTAAGAACTTTGTTGGAGTGAATCAGGAGATTAAGAAACTTCTTAAATTGGTTAGAACGCCAGATGATAAACTATCGATTTTTTTTTTTACCACAGAAGAAGTTGAATGGAAGTTCATTCCCCCTAGAGCTCCTTCCTTTGGTGGCCGATGGGAAGCTGCTGTAAAATCTGTAAAGTATCATCTTAAACGAGTCATGGGCAGATGTAATTTAACCTATGTGGAATTTCTAACAGTTTGCATCCAAATAGAGGGAATTTTAAATTCCAGGCCCCTATGTCCTTTAATTAGCAACGCTGACGATTTAGATGTCCCAATACCCGCACATTTTTTAATAGGCAGGCCAATGAATACCCTAATTGAACCAAGTTTGATTCATTCAAAGGAGAGCACCCTTCAGAGATGGCAAAGAGTAACCAGACTAGTACAGCTCATCTGGAATAAAAGGCATTGTTGTTACCTAAATGGATTGCAGCAGCGCAATAAATGGCAATTTAGAAAGAAAAACGTAAAGTCGGGCAATATGGTTCTTCTCCTTGAAGACAATATGCCTCCCTTTAAATGGCCCTTAGGCAGAATTACAATGTTGTGCAATGGTAGTGATGATCTAATAAGAGTCGTGAAGGTGAATGGTTGAATTGACATATTAATCATGTACATATGAAGTTTTATTTACAGTGTTTGTCCATTTCTGAGTTTGTTCTTTTAAATTGTTTAGTTGTTAATTGTTGAATGTAGAACATATCAACGGGGGGAGCATGTTTACGCCCCAATATCTGGAATTCAAGACCAACGCCAGATGGCACCTATGCTGTAAATTTTGTATACATATGGTGATTTGTTCAATAAAGTTAAGAGTCAATACAGCCTATGAGTGAGTTCTTTGTTGTGTGCTACCAATACTTATTGCACATTTTTTAAAGGCTAAATTTCATTTTTGTAGCCTATTTTTAAGCAATCAGGATTTTCTTTAGAACACGCAAGACAACTATAGCAGGATAGTTTTAAGTAGTTAATAAATAAAATGATTATCTTTTTCAAAAATAATAACAGCTTCTAGTTTTTCAACAAAAGTAAAACATAGTTTTCTGTATTGATCTAACAATATTAATTATAAGAACATCTAAATCTCGTAACAATAGATAGGGCTGGCCATCTGTAGGGGTGCGGCGGGTGCAATGCACCCAGGCCCACGTCTCAGGGGGAACTCACACCTGAGAAGTGAAAATTAAAATAATGATCTGAACAATAATAGCTTTTACACAAGTATACAAGTTTGATTCCACTTGGCTGTCTGAGCGTCGACACCGTTAAAAGGCAATGATCGCGATGAAACCTATTAAAAGGTGGGGGATAGGTGATTGATTTATAAATAAACAAATCCACTTCAGACATGTTAAGACAGAGAGGCTGTGTTTAAAAGCATTTGTAAATCATCAGATATATACTTTTTTTTCTGCATGCATCTATGTATGTTTATTTATATTAAGTTGCTCAAACAAAAAATATAATGATAAATTAAATAATGAACTCATAGCAATACATATTGTAATACTGCTTGACTGGCTATGACCGGAATGAAAATAAGTAAGGAAAAAGTTTTAGTTTCACAGTCTACTGATTTGGATATATGTGAAGTTCATGATATACATATTGTAGCCTTCTACAAGTATGCAAAATATTGTTAATATAAGGTAAATAGATTTACAATCACTTACCTCACCTATTAGTTAATAGCTTATAGTTATAGCATAAAATAATTTGATAATTCATTCTACAAACTTCTTACTACTGTCAGATATACTGATGTCTACACCAAGGAAATATCCTTCTGGGTGTCAAAAAAGAAAATTACCAGAAAAGATAAACTGCAAAAAGTCACAAGTAAATCCGCATTCTTGGCTACAAAATAATTCTGGAACAGAAATTAATTCAGCTGCAAAAATTACAATTCAAACTTCAAATGGGGAAGAAAGTTCTGCACAAAATACACTGTCCAGCAATAAAACAGTTGAAATTTGGTGAAGAATCGTGTGTTTATACAAATGTTACCGTATCAGAAAATAATGCCGAAAAAGACACTAAAAAATATGACAAAGAGAGTATAAATGTTCCTGGTTTATGGCCATGTATTATAACTGATAAATTTAGAATGTTGTGTGTTAAAATCGAAACAGTGAAACATAAAACTCAACTTCGCAGTTGATTAATTTATTCAAAGATGCAATACTCTTTATTTTGCTTTTATAGTACAAAGTTTTCCAAAAGAAGAGGAAATAACCAAACATGATTTAAAGATGGCTATAACTGGAGAAAGCTGTCAAATTTAATCCAAGATCATGAACACTCTAGTTGACATATTAATTCGTTTATTGCTTGGTAAGAATTATTAAACGACTAAATTTGCCCATTGATAAAACAAATGAAATTAATATAACTAAGGAAACTGCACGATTCAAATTACAGTTTTAAAGAATGGTAAATTTGGTTATACTTTTAGTTTGTAATAATCTTCCACTTTGTGTAACCCACAAAATAATAAGTAAGCTAAGCCTAATAATGAATTTTTTTTTTGTAATTTAATTGAATTGTTAAGTAAATAAGATCCTTATCATGTAAATGATATCCTTAACAAAATTAAACATGATATAAAAGCAGCCATGTACAATAGTATCCAAATGGATTGCATTCCTGATATTTACGATAAGGGACAAATTTCAATAATTATCAGATATGTGGATTTTGAAGCGAACGGATTAACTACAAATGAGTTATTTATAGGGTTTATAGAAGTAACTACTGGTGAAGGACTAACAAAGACTCTATTGGAAAGATTAAACGAACTTGAGTTAGATATTATGAATTGTAGAGGGCAAGCATATGATGACAGTAACAACAGAAAAGGGAAATATAAAGGTGTACAGTCTAGACTACTTTCTCTAAACAAGCATGCAATTCCAGTGCCTTGCTTATCACACTCCTTTAATTTATTGATTTGTGATGTCACTCCAACAGCACATATTGTAAATAATTTGGGTGGATATTGCGATTTATATTGCTTATTTTCCATATCTACAAAAAGATAGGAAATTTTGCAAAAGTAATTGTACATTACTCTTAAACCATTACATGACACTCGTTGGGAAGCAGAAACAGATTCGGTTCTGGCTTTATATACACAGTTTGAACACACTTGTAACGGACTAGAAGAATTTATTGATGTAAGTAAAGATAATAGTACTTTTATCAGTATTACGACTTTCAGCAGTAACCGAAGCTAAAAGTTTATTAGATGCAATACAAGAAATGCCCTTTACTTTATGTTTAACAGTATGGTTTGCAATATTGTCCAAAATTAACACTATCACTAAACTATTTCAAACAAAAGCAATCGCTCTTGATTCGGCTCTCAATTCAGTCAATCAAATTGAAACTGACATTCCAAATTTAAGAACAAAATTTAACACATTTTTAGACAAAGCAAAAGTGCCAGCACGTAATTTGAACATTTCAGTGCATTTTCCTGTAAAACGAATTTGGAAAAAGAAAAGATTGTTTTCTAAATTAGCAGAAGACATAATAATAAAAAACCCAATATGAATTCACTGGTTATTTTTCAAATTTTGTAATTGATACTGTAATTGTACAAATAGAAGAATGATTTAAAAGTATAACAAAAATTATTTCTCAATTCAAATCAGTCACTGATATAATTTTTTTTAGTAAAGCACGAGTTTGAGATATGTTCTAAAAACTTTGTTAAGTTCATGACAAAGATGTAGATGAAAATCTAATCCAAGAAATTTGTTTGCTACGGGATTTGATTTTGAATGAAAGAAATGTAAACAATGTACAAGACACACTAAATAATAACTATAATGAGTTATTTCTACAAGTATTAAAACTTTTCTTTGCATTGGCAGCTACTATAGCAAATGCTGAGCGCTCTTTTAGCAAATTAAAATTAATTAAGAATTATTTTCGGTCAAGCATATGTTCAGAAGGCTTAAGTGCACTTGCTATATTAAGTATTGAAAAATAAATTGCAAAAAATTGTAATTTTTCTGTAATAGTTTTATTAGGAAAAAACAAAATCACGCATTAAATAAACATGCTTTAATAATATGTCCTGAAGGTTGTTTTTTTTACTTCAGAAAAACATTCGGGCCCGAAAAGGGTTTCTTGCACCTGGGCCCATCACTAAGAAGGCTGGCTCTGACTATGGATTATCAATATAAAAACTACAACAATTACCGAATTAACATGTCATATATTAATGAAAACATAGCAATCATTTCTGTTTGATATTTCCAGATTTTATAAAATAAAAAAAAAAATTCTAACTTTTTCAGATGCATCTAAAATCTCATTTTTCCCCCCTCTTATTTATTGCTTAATATATTTTTAATAAGTGACAAATTGTTCAACTTCATCTAATTCAATCCAATACTGGAAAAAAAACCCGCAATACTTAGAAAAAAAAAATTAATTTTTTTCAATTTTAAATACAAGGTTTTTTTTTAAAAAAATACATTCCTCATTTAATGTAAATATACTAATCAATACATACAATGCTATAAAATGTACACCAATCTAGACAAGCTTTTAGCTTGCAAATCATATTTTTAAAATGATTGCCACAGATTTATGTACAAATGATGTACAAAATCACAAGTATGTTGTTTGAGGGATTACAAATTAAACACTTTGTTTCTTCTAGGGAGAATACTACTTAAAACTTAAAACTGAACCATTTGCACTAATTTCATTAACACACACACACAAATTTATTCGACAACAGCAAAATTCTATCAATTTTTAACCCAACAACTAAAGTAAATAAGTCACATGCACATTAGTGGTATGCTTTATTTATTTGTATAATACAAAGAAAAGTGGAAATTTGGTACTCATCTCTCTTTTTTTCTTTGGCATAAAATTAAAAAAATATTTCAGGAATATAAAATTTAAATAAGATGTCATGAACAAATTTCATAATTTATTATGGAAAAGTTTTTTATATATATCAAAATTTAAAAGAAAAAAATTCTATACATTTTAGCCTTTTTTTTTTTCTTCTTTTCTTTTTTGAGAAAACCAAAAATATGTGATTAGAATGAATAAATGAAATTCATTTGATGTGCTTGGTATTATCTTAAAATTCAGAAGTATTTTATTTCACATAGAAAACATTTTAAAGAAATGTGGAAAAATACTTCAAGGAAACATTGGGGATAATTTCAGTCAAATATGTTAAAGTTCCAGTTCCCAACACTCGGAAGATAAATAAAAGATCTACACAAAAAATGCTTTAAGAGAATATTACTAATAACTCAATACTTAATTAATTGAAAAATAAATATAACTAAAGTTTAAAAAAAACTTAATTCTTGCATAATATATATTTAAAGTATATTAATTCTTTGTTTTATATTATAAGATCAATATCTTAAAATTTTGAATATTAATTCTATAAAATTCCCAGTGTTATTATCATAATACACAGCACAACAATAGATCATTCAAAGGAACTCCAAATAATTATACAATAAACTTTTAACTATGGTGCTGATTAAAAGCATTGAGGCCTAATTTCTACTTGAACTAATATATAACTACTTGTATAATAACATCAGAATAGCATGATATAGTAGCAGCAGTCTACTGTAATAGACAGCTCTGTCAAACATTATATGCTTATAACAGTATCTAATAAAAAATGTATCAAAATCTTAAATGTATGAAATGAAATTAATATATAAATATTTCATTTGTCTAAAATATATTAGTAATTAGCATAGCAAAAAGAATAACGTGTTTTAAAATAATAATATATATGTATATATTCTCTGCTTGAACTAACGGATCTTAAATTTTACTGCCCAACTACACAATATATCAAAATCTAACTTTTGAGAATAAAAAGTAAACGTCTTAATTTTTCTTATTTAAAAATTCAAGGAAATCATTCAAAGAAAGTTTCTTCTTTTTTCTCCCACCTTTGTTCTTCCAGGACAGTTTAAATTCGCTTTTGGAAGAATGAAGTTGGAACAATTCATAAATTCTCGATTAAATTGTAATGCTTTTATTAATTAAAAATCAAGAAATAAAATAATAAAAATGTTAAGATTCCCACTGTGAGTGGGAAAAAATAGTACAAAATTTTAGAACTCTAGTAAATCATAGAATAAAAAGTTGATTATAAAGTTACATTTCTACAAACATGAACAAAGTTACTACATTCAGTTCTAGCAGCAATTAAAAAATAATTCTGCTGAAAGAAATATAAAGAACTTTATTGAAATACGTTTAGCATGAAAAGGCTTAACTTATTCATGGGCCTTACTTATTCAATGCTAAATGGCATTCACTTATTCAATGCTTAACTTATTCAAATATTATACTTTTATAATGCTTTCGATAAATTAATCGCAAAAACCATTGAAAATCAGTATAATCTAAGATGAAAATAGTGCTAATATATAACTTTCTGATAGAATATATAATTAAAACTACAGAGAAATATCCCAGATCATTTTCTAATAGTATTATCTTTGAGCTATAGATTTATTTAATATCCTTAATTAGTTAATCTATTTGGAATATATTTTATTTTAATCCTAGAAATAATAATAGTAATTGAGAAATTGTAATATTTTAAGTAACCTTTCCAATAACTTAATAGCAGATTTGAAATTAAAAATTCTGTAATTATATACATGCGTCAGTTTTGTCATTACATGCGAAAGAGTTAAGTACATTTTTTATTAAATAAATTTATAGTTTTTTTCTTTCGCATTCATTCATTCAGTAAAACAATTGCTAAATATTTTCACAGGGCCATAAAAAGGTTATAAAAAAAGATTTAGCACATTAAAAAATTATAACTCCAAAAGTAACTAAACAAATTCTAATAATTTTCATCTCATAATGTTTATCAATTTCCCAAGTTCCTTTTAGAAGTAACAGTTATGCAGCATCTTTATTCAGATGACTAACAAAAAATAATCTTTATGTTGTTTTCCTTAGATATAAAAAACAAATTATTCATTAGACAGAGGTTAGAAGAGTACAAATTTGAAATCCTATTCAATGATCTTTCCAGTATAATCATTACAAAGTACATTTTTTATGACAAGTATAGTGTAAAAGAATATTTTTTTTTTTAAGAAAGAATAAAATGTCTTTTGGAGAGCATTAAAATAAATGATGCAGACATTCAACATATTAGTCAGAGTTATGTGATAATTTATGATCATCTGAAGGGAGAATTTTAAAGGTATTACATATTTAAAGTTAAGGATTTAATTAGATACAATTTCGTGAAAAATGGCCAAATTTTTCAGAGATCTTTATACCGGAAAACAGATAATAATATTGATACTCACTATCATTCAAATAACACAATGCACAAGGAAGATGCATACAAAGAAATACATTAGTAATAAAAGAATAATGCATAAGGATTTTTTATCTGCAAATTTTAAAAAAATCCATTTAAGAAATGTTAAGAAAGTTTAAACCATATTATCACACTTGCATATATTTGCATAAAATATATAGTGTATAAATTATTTTTTCAGTGGGTTGTTTTTCTTTTTACATGTTAAATTTTTTTAATATATCAAATTATATCAAATAAACAATTTAATTAGATATTATTAGATAGATTAACTATAAATACTTAAATATTAATAATACTAAGTAGATACTTAAAAATTACACATTTTGCCATCACTACATAAGATATGAGGGAAAAGAAGAGATTTTCACATGGACATAAATGTAAAAAGATTTTTCAACAATAATTTCAGTTCAAAAGAGAAAAGGTATTATCTATATTAAAATATATGGAACATTTATCTTCAAAGATAAATTAAATACCAGAGAACAGAATCAAAAGAATCAATTGCTGCATTCAGTTTGTAAAAAATTTGATATTCATAACAAAATTTGCTTTTTTTTTTTTTTTTTTTTCCTTTTAAATTGTAGTGTGGCGAAAAGACTTACTTTTATGAAAAAACAAGAAGTAATATATGGGTTTTTTTCAAACGACACATACAATTTGAATTAAGATAATAAAAATGGAAGAAATATAATTTGCATAAGTATAATTTCACCAAAAATTATGCATAGTAAGAGAAAAGAAAGACCAATTATGAAAAGAGAAAATATAAAACAATTATGACAAAGTACCCTAAATTTTAATGATTAAATGTAAAATGCAGTAATATTTATGAGTATTTTAATGATGATAGAAAAATAGTCTTCAATCTAAATATATAAAAATACCGAAGAAGAGTTTTTTTAAAAAATAAGTATAATGAAAAAGTTTAATAATATTTGTCAAAATTAATTAACAAAATTTTTTAACCTGAACAACTTTAAGAACATATGAAGGTATAATATTAATATGAAGGCTTTATTTTTTTCAGTACACATTAGCTATAATAAAATATATATAATGTCCAAAGATTTGACATTTTTATTTTGACATCTTCCTCAGCTTTTTGTAACATTATTTGATGATTAATGTATTTTATATTTTGGTACAAAAGATCATAATAAATTTCACAATAATAACATTACCATAATACAAGAACTTTAGTGATAGTTTCTCATGAATCTAGTACTTAATGCATTTATAAACAACTTCTATTGTACTTTTCGCCCCAGCCTATCATAATACATTAAATTTTTCAATTACATAGAACTATCAGGGTATGCCACATATTGCTTTTATATCATAAATAATCATATGAATTTCACTGCACTTATGTCTTAACAATAAACTAGCCATGAATAATCAATAGCAACAGAAAATATAAAGTTTGCTTTAAATTGTGATTAATTGATAAAGATAGCTAATCCACTGACTAAATTCACCACTGACTTGTAAATTAAGCTTAAAGTTTATTAATGGCATGCATCGTATACACAATAATGCATATTGTTATGGACAAATACACAGCTAAGACATATACAAATAACATACAGTATCACCTACAATAAACAGCAGCCCAAAAATAGTAATTGGTAGTAAACAACCATAACACCATGCAAAGGGTCACACAGAACTCAGAAGGAGGAGAAGGAAATCCACAGAGCTATTAACTAAGGTCTCTCCAAACACCTGTTTTATTAACTCTCCTCACTTTAATTGTATTCACTACTAAACAATTCTACTCAAAATATGGCTCAATTCTGAATCTGCTAATCACTTGAGCTCTATTCAATGCTTATGCTTCATAAGATTGATCCAACTAATTAGATGACTCCATTCATGACTGATTCTGGTTCGGATAGCCTGCCTTTTATCGGGTCCAGAGCAGGTTAGAAAAGGTTTAATCAAACATAACTTAGCTCCTACTGGTCCTATCACCAAAATTCCTGAACAAACTTTAGTGACAAAAATCTCTTTTTCTACCAAATTCATCACCCAAGGGTCATTGATCTGTTATTCAATCACCATCCAAGGGAGACAAATATAAAACTATCTTTACAATGAAACTAATCTGCAGGAAAGCAACTTTACAGATTTGTAACATTATACATAATTTTACAAGTAAGGTCATTCTTTTGAGAACAAAAGAGAGAAAAGTTTTTGTTTTGTTTTTGTTTATTTAGTTCCTCGAGGAATGTATTTATACAATACACGATATATATGCAAATAAACGAGACACAACTCACTCTTGCAGCGTCTTCAGTACCCAGCAATTCTTGTGTTTCTGCAAGCTTCACTTTAGCAAACTGTGTACATCTTTCATTTTCAGCAACAAAACTTTTCAAAAGTTGAAGAGCCAAAAACCAGTAAGGGATAAAACATAACCAAAATGCGAGAAATATTAAATAAATATGGCAAAATAATAGTTTTAAACTGTTACCCTTACTTAAAATTTTTTTTAACAAAAAGACAGAATATATTTATGTAACAGATTATCAATATAACATTTACATTTACTTTTAATACTTTCAGCAAACATAAAAAATGTGGGTCAGATGATATGGACATTATATATATTAAAAGTCAGTCTTGTGTTTATCCTCTCAAAAGAGATTATAATTAATATAATTATATAAAATCAATTGTGCAATATGCATATTTTAGTTAAGGAAATTAATTGTACATTTTAATTAAATCAGTACTGGTTGAATAAATGAAGTCTGCCCCAGAAATCAATCCTCCTTTCTTTTTACCTAATGAATAATTTATTTATTTTATACATACCTTGGAATTCTATATTAAGTTCTAATAAAGAGTCTCAGAACTAAACTCATTCGAAAATAGCTATTTTACAGTCAGGTTAAAAAGTCAAGGAAAGTGGAGAAAAAAACTTTGAAACCTGAGAGGCTTACTTGCACAATATAAATTTTTACAACCTAATATTTTAGAAAATTACTTTAGAAGGAAACCAGTTTTATAACTTTTTTTAAGAACAAGAATTTGCTGAACACACTTCGAAGCACAATTTTGCGGTCATCAGTTTTTCTGTACTCAGCCAGTACAAGTTGATTTCAATAAAATGACAAAAATAGCTGGTTTTGCTTAGTTGATGTTATTTCTCAAAAGCTTAATGCCCATATAAGCATATAAATAAACACGTGAAGCATAATTGTAATGATGATTTTAACTGAGAAAAAGTTAAAAATTAATAAATCATTTTTTTTTAAAATAATTTGAATTAAAATTTGAGCATTAACTAATTTCAAAAATGAATCTGCAATAAAACTAAGTAACAGTAACATAAAGGTTTGTGATAATATTGGAACAAAAAGGAATGAAACATTTATGTCCGTCAGTATACTGTAATTCATGCTATATACTGTTGCTGTTCTGCAGGGGTTTATGATTTTAGTGCTGAAGATAATCAAGTTTTGAAAATTATAACAATGTTAATGAGTTTAATTACAGAATTTGTTGGAGGAAATTCATAAAGATTGTTGTGAGTGTTGTTTTAAAATTCATTTTATTATAATTATCATTTTAATAAACTGTTCTTTATTTTAGTACAGTATTCAAATTTTAGAACAAAATGAATTCATATTTGTAGAGTTTCTAAAAAATGGTGTTTTTTCTTGTAACTTACAAAGTTTTTGCTGAAAGCACCCACTCAATAGACAAAATTGTCTGCCATACAGGGTAATACCATGCATATACACTTTTTAGAAAACTGATTATTTTATAAAAAGTAAAACATTAATATAATTTAAATCTATGAAATAATTATATTAATGAATTTAAAATAATTATTATTTTACAGTCATTTAATAATAATTATCAGTCATTTAATATTAATAATAATTATCAAGCATTTAGTGCATAAAGGACTGCTCTCACTATGCACTTAATACTCATATTTAATAAATATTGAAATCTAGTTAGTGAAAAATCGATTAAATTTTTCATTATAAGATTCTTTTAGGTGTATCCCCTACTATTGCCTATTATTAAATACGCACAGAATTTAAAAATATGCAGAAAATTAAACAACAAACATACTTTTGTACTTGCCTGCTTAATTGTATAAGCTATCAAATGTATATAATACACTAAGAATGTGCAAAATTGCTGATATTAAAACAAGATAATAATCTTACTTCTTTTTGAAAAGCATATTCATATATTTTCATCATACATCATACATTTTTTTGCACTGTCCCATATCACCTCTCTGTAATAAAAAAAAGAAAATTAAAAAAACAACTACAGCACTTTTGTTTTAACTGTATGCTAATGATTAACCAGTAAAAAAAAATGCAATGTTAATCTTAACTATATTTATGAGTAGCATTCAGCAGTTAAGACAAAGGTTTGCATTTGGTTAACATTTTGAGTATCGCATAGAAATCTATTTGGCAGGGACTACATTTTTAGGCATACTGCACATTATTTAAATCATTGTAATTACAATTCATAATGCACATTGAAGCTATTTATCAACTATTAAAACATTTATATTTACAAAGACAATTATGTTTTAAATAACTAATTAAATAGTTAATTAAACAATTAAAGTTCCTAGTACTTTCTTCATACATACTACATAAATCTTTTCCTCTTTGAAGAGAAACCAAACAAAGTTTACATAAGTATCTAAATTCGGTCCTTTTCACACAGAAAGGAAAATTCTGCAAACTCTTATAAACAATTGTTTCACTTCCAGTTAATGGAATGCACAGATTTACACTGCTTCATATCATTTGAAAACCTTTCAGGTGGATATTTACAATGTGCTCTCCTTTTATCCACAGGGGAAGGTCAGACAGATTTGTTTCTGATTCCATGGCCTTCAATTTTTGTCATTCAATATCCAGTCCTCTGCCACAGATAACAGAAAATGGTTATATTTTATGTTCTGCTTGTGGATTGATGATGCCGTACAAGCTAAATGAATTGAAAAGTCCACATTTTATAAGGGACAGCATTATTTCTTTTATTCATTTCATTGTTTTCCTTAAAATGGAACAGTACAAAAGAGATTGATCCATACAGTCAATGCCTTACATGTGAACATAATATTCCTTGATCGAGGTAAATTTCACAGCATTCTTTCTCGTTTTTTTTAAACCCATTTCTTCTTCCGGTTGTCAAGACAAAAGTGCCAAGGACTTTTATTTTTCAAATTGACAATAAGCCTTTGTCCTCCCAAATACTCCCAGAGTTTTGTTCTGAAGTAACAATGTTAGCGGTAGATGTAGCATTGTAATAATTAGTAAATATAGGGACAAATGCCAAGATAGGATCCAAGAATTGAGTGAACAGTCTTTTGAAATGTAGTAAATATATCGAAAGTATAAATAGAGCTAATGTTCCTCTGGCACACCATTCGAAAACAAAACCACATTTTTCTCTTTTTTTGTAGGGGGTACAAGAAAAATTTTAGCCTTCCTGTCTATGGAATCATCCCCTCTTCTAAAGACAACTGTTGTTTTGATTTCTGTACGGTGCAAAATTTATATAAGAAATAATTCGGCCTATATCCGACCATGAAAAATCTGCCATAGTGATTGTCTATTTTGACAGTATCATTGCAATACTAGATTGTCTATATTTGTTTAAATCTATGGCATTTGCTTAAATCTATTTAAGTATCTGAGTAAATATAGGTATACAGGAGTAACTGGAGACTATTTTAGATGGCGTTTCCAATTCTTTATGATTTGATCATGATAGTTAAGTAGCTCTTTGCATAACATCTCAAACAATTCATCGCCAAACAAGAGATTAGTCACAGAGGGTACAGAGTTACGATGATGCAGTGATCTGAATGAATTTATTAGACCTTCAAACATTTGTAAAACTGGTCATGTATCAATTTCAGATTAACAATTATCAAATGCTATTTCAGTGTTTGAATCATTTAAAAGTGGTGAATCTTGAAATTTTCTTACAGGTCTATTAAAATCTTTATTAGCACAATCATCTCTAGAATTTTTAAAACAGTTATATGCATTATTGATTTCACTTAAAAGATCAGATAAATTATTGTTGCGGTGGAATGCAGATTATTATGATCTGTGCAGGAGGCAACAGGACTTATGTTTTCAGGAACATTTCTTTAATAACTCCATCCTCACTCTGAACAAAAAAAAAGACAAGACATAACAAGACATTCACGAGCACAGCTTAACAGTACAGTATCATATCTCCTTCTAATTATACTCGTAATGCATTATGGGATGGCACATGGGATAACCTATCAGGCATCGCCATCTAAAATACAAAAGAGAAGATAAGTGCCATGTAACTGCTACATTGTTGAATACTTCTGTAAATGTATGAGTTTCACTGATTTCCCTCCTTTCCCTATGAGAGGGTATTTCTAAAAGTGCTAAACATTTGAAGACAAAGACTGTTTGAATGATCAAAATATAACATAACACAGCATACAACATTGTTTCATCTGTCAGAAACTGTGTTGACATCCAAGGCCCTCAGCAGATAATGCACAAAACATGAGAAAAATCCCAAGTGGTACACAATGTGCTAATAAACAAGTATAAAAAGGATATTAGAACAAATTTTAATTTTATTCAAAAATTTTTTTAATTACAAAAATTGGTATTAACATGAAATATTACTTCTATGTTATATTAAACTTGGTTTTTCAATTAAAGTCATATGAAAACTAAAAACTTACAAATGATTTTTAACTTTCTTTTGTAAAAAATCTAAAACTGATTTTAAAAAATTATGGAAGTAAATATAAAAACAAAAGTATAATATGTCCCTTTCTATCTAATCTTCACAATGATAACATCTCATGCTTTGCGTTATTAATTATATAAAACAATTTATTCACTGATATCAAAACAAAATATTAGTTAGCAATTAATTACAAAAATTTGTTTTTGTACGTGGCAATTTCTTTGATAATAAGAATAATTTGTATTCAGCTGCTGTTATAAAATTATGCATTAATTTTTTTAGACTTTCCTAGTATCCTTATTTATCTGAAGTCTTTTGGGTTGGCTAACATAACTTAATGTAGTTAATTAATTTGATTTCTTTCTTTTTTTAATGTGCAGGTAGGGAGCCATAAATAAAATATAATTTTAATTTACCTTTAATGTGCATCCTAAGTAGCATAAAGAGTAAACATTATAATACATAATGGAACATAAATGAAAGAAAATATCAGTTTTCTACTAAGATATTTTTTATAAATTTCTTTTACCTTCTCTGATTTTACAGAGAGGAAAGAATCAAGTTTGGAGATATCAATATAATTAAGATATAATTTATTTTAAAAATTTTATCCAACATTTTTAATTCTTTCCTTTAACAAAGCTATAAATACATATTTAAATATTCTATATTACTTTGTTTTGCATTAATTTGTTAAAAAAAGACAATATCAATTTAAAATATTTATCAAATTCATGACAAACATGATTAAAAATATTAAAAATTTAAGATATTTTACTGCTCCTTTCTTTCTTTGAAAAATAACAGATACTCTAATATTAAGCATTTATAAGATAGTTTCGGTTTCCAGAATAGAATCTAATTATTAATACAAATAAGTTAAAATTGCTTGATATCATGAAATAACTTTTCAAACATATGTAGTATAAAACAATATTTTTTTCCGACAGGGATGCAGTCTTTTGAAAATAGATCAATGATTCATTTCATAATTTGTTTAATTCAGAATTTAAACACAATAGAGGGAAGCAGAATAAAATCAACAGTATGATAATTGGAAAGAGAGAGATAAAGAAGTTGGAAGTAGAAAACCAAAATACAGAAAATGAACATGATCTTGAAACTAAATAAAAAAATAAAACTATACTAACTGTAGCAGCTAAAATTTCATGTGGGCAGCAATTTAAAAGGAAGCTTTTACATGCACGAGAGCAGGAATAATGTAGTTTTTCTGGCCTATTATCTTTTCCCATTGCAATCAAATATATTAATTAGTTTAATCTAATTTAATAACAAATGTAGTTCTCGATTGAGAAACTTGTTCATGTTCTTAACAAACACTTTACAAAAATATGAAACATGATTTTACACATTGTAATTTGCTTCTTATACCAAATAGTACTTGAATAAATCTTATTAAAATAAAATTAAGTATAAAAGTAAGATTAATTTTCATTTCAGAACATGGCAATTTTTTCAAAAAAAATTATAAGAGATTAAAAATAGATTTTTCTTTTCATAAAGATGGTTTTTAAATATATGAATCCAAAAAAAAAATTTAAATATATCTAAATTTCTCAATATATATAGTAGAATTATTACACAATTTTTATATGTTTATCACTCAAAATCTTTAACAATAATACTTTATATAAGTATCTCATATATTATACTTTCAAACAAATATGAAGTCCCTCCTCTTTCTGATTAATAGAATAACTTCTTTATATAAAAAATTTGAGATAAAAAACACAAAAAAGCAAGTATAAATTACAAAACAAACATTTTAATTCAATTTAACCTTTTTTTAATCCATTCAACTTTATGTGTTAAAATATTTTTCAGTAAGTTTTTCCTTCAACAGTTTGATAATTATCATATTTTCAAAATTGATGATGACAGCAATAAGATAAAGAGTTACCTGGTGTAAAAACCAAGAAGTGTTGGTACTTATTGATATTTGTAGTAATGGTTTATTTGCAATTTTCAGATTTTGCCAAGCTTCATTTTACATAATATGTGAAGATGGTTGTTATATGTCATTTGTATTGCAATTTATTGTAGTCATCTTCAGCTAATGATTTTTTAAGAAAATTTTTAATTATCCTGGGAATTGTAAATATCAGCATGTACTGAAGTAATGTAACTTTGAGAAGAATTTGTATGATGTAAACATACTAAGAAACTAAATATAGTATCTGAATAACTCAGAAAGAAGTTATATTTTTGCTATTCTAAAAAAAGATTAAATTATTAATTTACTGAAATATATATAATGACAACAATTTCTTTAATATAACTAATAATGACAAAATATTTCCTTGCTTTTTTTCATCATAAAAAGATTTCCTTAATGAATTAAGATTAGAAAGAAACTTCAGTACATGCTGACATTTACAATCCCCATGATAATTAAAAATGTTCTTAAAAAATCATTAGCGGAAGATGACTGCAATAAATTGCAACAAAGACAACATAATACAAGCATCACATTTTATGTAAAATGAAGTTGGCATAGTCTGAAAATTGATAAATGAACAATGGCCACAAGTAAACATTTCTGGATTTTTTTTAATACCAGGTAATTCTTCATCTTATTACTGCACCATCAATTAGGAAATATCCTGCATACATAGTCACACTACACAACTTAAAAATCTATGCATTTAAAAAAAAGGTAGAATTTATCTTTCTTCAATAATACTTGTCAAATCTTGATTCAATTTCTTTAATAATGAAAATTCAAATAACATTAAAAAAAATGCCACTTGCCTAGTTAGTATAGCATTTTACAGACAAGATGGTTGAGGCCTTATTGCAAAGAAATTTGAACTGAACAATCAAATATCCAGATAACTGATGAAATAAGGAAATTACTTAGAGAATGGATGGGATCTTTCTCAAAACCTGTTAATTTAAAAGTTGCAAAATCAATGTTTATACTTTAAATGCTCACTTGCAATATTAAAATACCCCTGTCATAAAATATTAGCAACAGTCAATTGTTTCACAATTTTTACTCAAGAAGATTGTGTTTGCTTGTTTTTTCCTTTTCTTTTGACTTGGATAATATAATTATAAAAATAAGCAAAGTTTTGCATTTCTTGAAAATCATTTCACAGAAGCTTAAAAAAATTAAATTTTTATAATAAACAATAAAATATTTTCC
>JAPMOQ010045626.1:0-12075 GCA_026543055.1 Argiope trifasciata | reverse complement strand
AGAGTGCTTCTGCTGTCATACGAAATTGCTCCTCAAACCATAACTCCTGGAGTAGGCCCTGTGTATCTGGGCTACAGACAGATCACTAGCAGGTGTTCACCTGGCCTCCTTCTAACCAACAAACGGCTATTATTGCGACCAAGGCAGACCCGGCTTTCATCAGAAAACACAACAGATCTCCACTCCGTTCTCCAATGAGCTCTAGCTTGACACCACTCACGTCGCAAACAGCAGTGGTTTGGAGTCAGTGGAACGCACTGTACAGGACGTCTGGATCGGAGCTGTCCTTGAAGTAACCGATTTGTAACAGTTCGTTGTGTCACTGTGGGTTCAACTGCAGCTCGAATTTCAGCTACAGACGCAGTACGATTAGCGACAGCCATACGCCGAATACGACGGTCTTCCCTCTCAGTAGTACCACGTGGCCGCCCTGAACCTGGTCTTCTTGAGGCTTCCCCTAACCACTACCGCCAATACTCATTCACAGTGGATACATTCCTGCCAAGTCTTTCAGCAATATCGCGGAAAGAAAACCCACCTTCTCGTAGCCCTACAACACGACCTTGTTCAAACTCAGTGAGCTGTTGATAATGTCTTCTTTGTCTTCTCAGAGGCATCCTTGACTAACATTAACCCACTGCGTCAAATCTCAACTGTAAATAACGATCGCGAACCTTACAGCGCTTATTTAAAGTAAACCTCATTTGCATGTTCATAGTGTCGCTACTAGCGCCACACTTACGCGCGTAGCTCGAAATTTGAATCGACGTCATCTTTCAGATGTATAAACACGCCTACCAAATTTCGTTTATCTAGCACAGCTCCTTCCTAGTGTTGGGATTTTTTTTCCATCAGTGTATTTTTAAATAATAATGTTTTTTGATCATGTTATTTACAAGACGAAGAAGGATTGGAGAGAATATTTCATCAACATTTCTTAAAACAAAAGATTCTATTTCAGTTAATTATTAAATAACTTTTTAGGGAGAATTATTTTATTTCTTCAAATTTTTCATTTATTATATGAAACCTATATACGCCAAATCTTTAAAACGACATAAGAAATATGTCCAAATATTGATATTGTACACAATGAAAATTTCGTGTAATAAATTTTGCTTTCCTACTTATAAAGTGCATTAAAAGGAATCTGTTTAGCGCATTTTTGAGATTTCAGGATATTTAATGTACGAGTTTGAAGCACTACTTATATATTTTTAAAATCATAATATTTTTGATCATGTTATTTACAAGACGATGTAGAATTGGAGTGAATATTTCAAATATTTCATCCCATTTTTTAAAACAAATGATTCTATTTCAGTTAATTATTAAGGTATTCGAATAAGTTAGAAGAAATTTTTTTGGAAAATTAGATTTTTTAAAAAACTATTTATTATTTTTAGATGTATAAATACTACAAATACAAAAAAATTTATGTAATATATTTTGATAAATAGGAAAATGTGTAGTAAATTTTAATAAAATTCAACCGAAACTTTTAATACTCTACACAAAATGGCAATGCAGCCATGCTATTTTTCTTTGCACACAAGTTACAGAATATAACGATGAATGAAATAAACCAAAATGCAAGAAACATTCTGAGATGCAGAGAAGTGATGGGTAAAAATATGCATATATATGCATTTTTTTTTCATAAATTCCCAATTTAATTTTTCTAAAAACACCAATAAATGAAAAAAAATATTTGATCAACAATAAAATTTTCATTTCGTTTCTTTGTCCATATTTAAAACACACTCTGAAATTTTTATGTAATTGCCCCTTTTTTTTTCGAAATATCAGGTAAAAGGTGAAGAATTTTTATGAAAATTAAAATGTTGTGAAAACTGATGGCAAGTTTTAGCTGAAAAATCAGTGATTCTCGATTATAGGTGAGGCCTTAACTGTTCCTAGAAAAGATCAACTGTTTTGGAAAGAGGAAAGTCTGAACTATGAGATATAACAACTTAAAAAGAATTCGGCAATGTGGTCGATATACCTACTGTTTTGACTCATACAAAATTTTCAAAATTTTGTATCAATTTTTTAGTTTTGTAAAAAGACATTTAAGTTTTAACTATAATAGATTCATATTGAATAAGACCAGAATTAAAACTTCTTATTAAATCAAAAAATTCAAACTTAAAAGATTGTTTTTATTTTTAAGAGAAGAAAAATTATAATACTCTTTTAGAGTATCAGATCTTTTCTGAATCATTTTTCAGATGCAATAGATTTTTTTTTCCAAATTGCTCTCTTAAGTAAATAAATAACACAGGCCTGCATTTTTAGGGTTATGTCATGTTTCTTAACTTTTGATTATTGATTCCTACGTATTTTTTCACGCTGAATCTGAATATGACATTAGTTTTTTTCACATAACGTCATTTTTTTTTTTTGCAAAACGCAAAATTCGAAATTTGTAATAGGTTGCAAAACATCGAAAATATGAAACATATTGACAGATTTAAAACGGTTTTTTATTATAAAAAGTATTTAATTTAATTAAACTTATGGCTTATGCTTTACAGTATCATAGCCAGGCACGTCAAGAATCCGTTGGAGAGGGCAAAAATTTGATGAGAACTACCACAAAATTAGCTTAAATGTAGCAAACTAATTTTGGCACACGAAATTTTACACCATCTTAAATTATTTTATAATTTTATATGCTATTTAAATCCTGACGTGATGAGAAAAAACCAATGTCTTCAGCGTGAAAAAATATATAGGAATCTATAATCAAAAGTTTAAAAACATGACCCATGCAAGCCTGTGTAATTTGTATACCATTTAGATGTATTAGGGCTTTTATATTTTATCTCTTAAAAGCACCACAAATTCTCTTTCAACATCGCTTTTTGCGGCTTTAGAAAAGCACTATATAAAGTCTCTGCATTATACAATACAATTTATTTAGAAGTTTTGTAAAAAAGGGATTTAACCTTTAACTATAATACATTTATATTTAGTAAGAATACAAAACTTCCTACTAAATAAATAAATTTAATCTTAACAGATTTTTATTTTATTTGTAAGAGTAGAAGTTGTAATACTCTTTGATAGTATCAAATCTTTTCTGAATCATTTCTCAGGTGCAATAGATTTTTTTATTAAATTGCCCTCAATCAAACAAATAATTTCTATACCATTTGGATGTATTAGTGCTTTTATGTTTTATTTCGAAAAAAAACCACAAATTCTCTTTCATCATCGCTTTTTAAAGCTTTAGAAAAGCGCTATATAAAATCTCTGCTTTATACAATCGCTGTTTACATTCAGTCGAATACCAGGCTTAAGGTATCGTTATAAACATTGGTGATCGACCGCATTGGAGATTTTTTAAAAATTCTTATTATTTCTTGAAGTTCAGACTTTTATTCTTCCCAAAATAGTTTGTCTTTTCTAATAAAATGAAGGCCTCACCTATCACCCAGGGTCACACATTTTTCAACTAAAATTTGTCTTTCACTTCAGTTTTATCAAAACTTTAATTTCCATAAACATTCTCCACCGTTAACACGATATCCCCAAAACTAATAGAGGTATTTGCATAAAAGTTTCAGCGCGTGTTTTAAATAATGTGGGTAACGAAACAATTCAAAAGTGTTATTGTTGGTGAAATACTTTTTCACTTATAAGTGCTTTCAGAAAAATGAAGTTGTGATTTAATGTAAAAAATGCATATAGGCGCATATTTTTACCCTTTGCATCCCAAAATATTTCTTAGATTTTGGTTCCTTTCATTCATCATTATATTCTACAACTTGTGTATAAAGAAAAAATAGGATTGCTTCATTTAAGTTTTGCGTAGAGTATTTACTGCTGTGGTTCAATTTCCTTAAAATGTACCACACATTTTCCTATTTCTCAAAATATATTATATTCTCAAATAATTGTTTTTGAATTTATAGTTTTTTATTGATAATACATCTAAAAACAAATAATTTCTAAAAAAATTCAATTTTTCAAAATTTTTCCTTCGAACGAATTCGAATTCCTTAATAATATTCTGAACTAGAATCTTTTGTTTTAAAATAAACAGTAAATTTAAACTTGAGAGATTTTTTTATTTTTAAGAGGAGAAAAATTATAATACTCTTTTATACTATCAGATCTTTTCTGAATCATTTCTCAGATGCAATAGTTTTTTTTTTCTTTTGTAAATTGCTCTCACGCATAGATATAATTTGTATACCATTTGGAGGTATTAGTGCTTATTTTTTATCTCATAAAAACCCCACAAATTCTCTTTCAACATCGTTTCTCAAGGCTTTAGAAAAGCGTATATAAAATCTCTGCTTTATACAATCGCACTCCACTGTTTACACCTAAGCTTAACTTCCTGCTTTCCAAACACCGCATAAATGTGTCCGTTTCCCGCCTTTTTTCTACTCTCCGAACACAAATCGTTTGGCTGCCAGTAAATTGCGTTGAGATGCACTCGAGTTGCTTCCCGCGGAGTGGATTCTTATCGATGACACATAAACAGACATGTTGCCAGATTCCAAACAACTCAAGTGGATGGGCACATCCATAAATGATGCTGTCAAGCAAAAAAAAATTGACTCAAACCAGATTTGTTCTTCAAGAAAGAATTCGAATCGTAAATAAATAAATCGCTTATCGTGGAATATTTATTTCGATTGCAAACATCGTCTTTGGAATGCTTTAATCTTATCTAAGTTTTTAACACCATAATTTACAGTTTTGCTCATTCGTTTTATCGCAGTATCCATGTCTATTCCCCTTGGCGCCATTCAAGAGAGTGTTGGCGAGATTAGTAAAGTGTGAATGATTGGTCACAGAAACACTGATTGATGCTTAGATTTTGAGATAAAGGAGGTTGTGTTGAGTTATTTGAAATGAGTCCGTTGACAGGGAACATGCATTAACTGGAGAGATGGGCAGGATCTTAATTTTAAAAAAAACTGTAAACATATTAATTCTTGGTGAGACAAGTTTGAAGTGTGTTAAACTAGGAAATAAAGCGTTCATATTTTTATTTTGAAAGATATTCTTCCTAAATGAAGATCGTTCCATTATTTTAAACATATATGTATTTTATTTAATACTAGCTGCCTTTGGCGACCAGCTGGTTTGCTATGAGTAATGCGTTCTAAAATTTTCAATTAAATCACATATTCACTAGCCTTGAAGCAATTCCGGGCATCGATTGGCCTGAAATTAATATTTTCTTTAAGATGATGGGCGGAAAGATCTAAGAGAACGGGTTTTCCTAATAATATTCTTTAATTTTATAAATCAGTCAGTTTTAATGATTGATTTAGAAGACTGATTGATGTAGCAACTTTTATTTAAAATATTAATAAAAATATTTTGTAAAATATGGCTCACAGAGCAAAGTATGAAGAAATCTAAAACTCATTATTCATAAATGCATTGTTTGACTCAATCTGCATAAAATGTAATTATTTACTTCATTTAGAACAAATTAATAGTATTATACAATGTATATGACTATTAATAATATTTTACAAATTGGCCATTGGACTGGGATTTGAATGTATATCCTGTATAAATTCAATACTGTATAAATAAAGATAACTTATTGAATTAATGACTTAAATATTGCAAACGATCATACAATCCTTTGAATTGCATTTTTTTAAAAAAATATCCCATTTCATTTTTATTTTATCCAGTCACGTGCTAAAAAAACATGGTTAAAATATTTCTTTAAAAATTCGTCAAAAATAGACGCTTGAGTTATACATTAAAACACTGATACCATTAGAAAGCTAATTTTTTAACCTTTAAATTAATGTTAAAACCATGTTCGTGCGATCATATTTTCGGAAATGATAGCGCAAAAACATCGAAATGTCGCTTAAATTTTAATTAATTCAAATTCTAATTAAAAATTCGAAAAAAGAGCTCCGAAGTGCCCATTCACGACTTGGTAGCTGTAGGTCCAACGGTCTGACCTGTAGAGCGCCATAACAAACACACACACATTGAGCTTTATTATAAGTATAGATTATAACAATTTTTTTATTGTTGATATTTAAAGAAATATATATGAATGCCTATAATTGCCACGTGAGCTTTAAGGAGTGATTTAAGAGAAAATTTTGCGATGTTTATATTAAATATGGAATTATTTTTTATCATAAATTGAGAAGGCTACATAGTGAACTTTCAATTGTTATTATTAGTTGGTGTTACTAAAAACAAGAGACGTATTCTACTGGCTTAAGGTATAGACTCCGTTCGCTGGAAAAAAAATTTTAAATTGGATTTTTTAAAATCTATTTAAAACTATGGTTTTTAGATGAGAATTTAGATGAACTTTTTAGAATATTGAGCCATGCTGTCTGTATAGACGTCCATAATTGTGAAAGTGTGGATGGTGCAGGAGTTTGAGCACGAACGGACCTTTCGATGATGTCCCATAAATGCTCGATGGGATTCATATCGGGCTATCTAGGTGACCAGATCATGCGCTGGAATTGTCCGGAATGTTCTTCAAACCAATCGCGAACAGTTCTGGCCCGGTGACATGGCGCATTGTCATCCATAAAAATCCCATCGTTGTGTGGATACGTGAAGTCCATGAATGGCTGCAAGTGATCTGCAAGCAGCTGAACATAACCATTTCCAGTCAATGATCGGTTCAGTTGCACCAGAGGACCGAGTCCATGCCATGTAAAAACAGCCCACACCATTATGCAGCCACCACCAGCTTGAACAGTGCCTTGCTGACAGTTTGGGTCCATGGCTTCGTGGGGGCTGCGCCACACTCGAACTCTACCATCAGCTCGTAACAACTGAAATCGGGACTCATCTGACCACGCCACGGTTTTCCACTGGTCTAGGGACTAGTCGATATGCTCACGAGCCCAGGAGAGTCGCTGCAGGCGATGTCGTGCTGTCTGTAAAGGCACTCGAGTCGGTCTTCTGCTGTCATAGCCCAAGTAAGACACATTTCGCCGCGCATTCTTATCGGACACGTCCCTAGTACGTCCCACATTGATTCCTGCAGTTATTTGACGAAGTGTTGCGTGTCTATTAACATTGACCCTTCTACACAGACGTCGGCGGTCTCGGTCGTTAAGTGCAGGTGATCACCCACTGCGCTGTAAATGATGGGATGTGATGCCTGAAATTTCATACTCTCGGCACACTCTTGATACTGTGAATCTCGGAATGTTGAATTCGCTAACGATATCCGCAATGGAATGACTCATGCGTCTAGCTCCAACTAACATTCCACGTTTAAAGTCTGTTAATTTTCGTCGTGCCGCCATAAATCACGAAAACCTGTTCACCTGAATAACTTGAACACAAATGAAAGCTCTGGAAAACGAACAACGCATTTATACTTTTTCGCTGCGATACTACTGCCATCTGTATATTTGCATATTGCTATCCCATGACTTTTGTCACTTCAGTGTAATGATGAATGAAACGAACCAAAATCTAAAAAGCCTTTTGAGATGAAAAGAAAATATACGCATATATGTACTTTTTCCCATCAATTTGAAACTTAATTTCTCTAAAACCACCTAAAAATGAAAAAGTATTTCACACATAATAAAACTTTTGCTTCATCTCATTGCCTATATTATTTAAAACACACACGCTGAAACTTTAACGTAAATACCTCTTTTAGTTTTGGGGATATCATGTTTATGGTGGAGAGTGTTCATGAAAATGAACTTTTTGAGAAAACAGAAGTGAAAGACAAATTTTAGGTGAAAAATTTGTGAACCTGGATGATAGTTGAGGCCTTCCTTTTCCTAGAAATGTTGAACCGTTTTTGAAAGAGAAAAGTCTGAACTTCAAGAAATAATAAGACTTTTTAAAAAATCTCCAATGCGGTCGATCACCAATGTTTATAACGTAGTCGGATACCTTAAGCCTGGTATTCGACTGAATGTAAACAGTGGAGTGCTATTGAATAAAACAGAGATTTTATATAGCGTTTTCCTAAAGCCCCAAGAAGAGATGATGAAAGAGAATTTGTGGTGTTTTTACGCGATAAAAAATATCTCTTATACCTCCAAATGGAATACAAATTATATCTTTGCTTGAGCAATTTGGAAAAAATCTATTTTTTAATTTATAAGTGTTTATAGAAAAATTATGTTGGAAACTTAGAGGAAAATTATGTATATACGTATATTTTTTCCATCACTTCTTTGCATCTCAAAATGTTTCTTAAATGTTGGTTCGTTTCATTCATAACTTTATAACTTGTGTGCAAGAAAAATAGAATGTGTACATTTTTTCCCATAAATTTCCAACTTAATTTTTCTAAAAACATCTTTAAATGAAAAAATATTCTGCCGACACTAAAACATTTGATTCGTTTCAGTAACCCTATTATTTAAAACACACGCTGTGTGTTTATGTCAATACCTCTATTAGTGTTTGAAGTATCCTGTTAACGATGGAGAATTCTTGTGAAAATAACAGTTTTGAGAAAATTGAAATTAAAAGACAAATTCTAGCTGAAAAAAAATGTTAACCTGGATGATAGGTGAGGCCTTCCTTTTTTCAAGAACAGATGAACCGTTTGGAGGAAAGTCTGAACTACAAGAAATGACACACACACAAAAAAAAAAAATAAAAAATCGCCATTCTGGCTGATAACCAGCGTTTTCAACGTAATCAGATATCTTAAGATGAAAACAAAATTATTCTGGATCAAAATTCGAGTTGAAATTAAAAATACATTCATGTTTAATTGAACGTTTTTCTTTAAGTTGTAAATATCTGCAAACATTTCTTCCAATTTTCATCATTTGTAAAGTCATGTATAAAGAAGAAGAGAAAATTAGAAATCTTTTATGAATATTGCTAAAGGAGAGAACTGCTTTTCATAATTTTTTATTTTCATAAATTATTATTATTTATTGCTTTGGAGCATAAAAACCAACTTAAGGGAACACATCATTTACTCATCCGGACACTTTGAAAAGGTCGATTTTCGCAAAATGTGACATTTTTCCAATAGTTACTTTATTGGAAGGACCCGTCTTTGAGCAATCCAAAACAGGTTTACTCTTGTCTCTACATTCATTAGAAGTCGAGATATTAATATTTTCGTAATGATCGGTAAACAGGAAATGGACATTTAAATAACCGGAAGTGCCGATTTAAAGCCCCCAAAACAAATCTGTATAAACACAAATTTAGTTTTAAATACGGAAAATGTTTGCATAGAAAATTACAAGATGTCAATGACAGTTTTAACAACATATTGGGGTAATTTGTACCTAAACATTTCTTTGTTGAGCTCTCAATCCTCAGATGAGGGATATTTATGTCTGTAATACATTTTAACGAAAGTTTTGCAGAATAACTGAATATCCTTTAATTAGTTTGAGTGTATCCTGGGGAAAATTCAGTTAGACCATTTGATGAACTCGTGAAAGACAGAATAAATGAATCAAAGCAGCATTCTCTGCCAAATGAAAAAAATTCCAGAAAAAAAAATTAAACGAATAAAAAATGAAAAATATTAAGAAAATTGCAGCCAGAAGATAAAAGCTATAAATGTGGTGAACTTTAAGCATGTAGGCCCATAATTTATTATTGAAACAAGTTATTGAATATTTTAAATGCATTTTTCTCAAAACTGATTTTTACTTATTTAATGCTCGGACTTTGTCTTTATACTATTTTCTAGGGAATGAAGTAAAGGAATTCAGATCAATGGATTTTCTTTTAATTTACAGCCAACTTTTTCAAGAAAAATGTCCTAAATTTATTAAAAATTTCACGATAAATATTTGACTGACTGTAAATTTTTTATTTATAATTAGAACAACACGATTGTGTTTCATTCCCTAGAGAAAATTACATAGTTTATTTTGGTATAAGTTTCTCTTAAACGAGAAAAATAGTTTTTGGTGTATCCAATTTGGAGTTTTATAAAAATGTGCTTAAATTTAGGCCATTAAATGCCAATTTTCAAAAGGTTTATCTCAAATATTGACATCCTATTACTAATTTCTAATTGCCTTCAACGCAAAAATAGGGTTCAAGTATGTCGGACACGTTTTCTATAAATATTTTCGTTCGTTCTTGATTTAGTAAAATTTTATGATGTTTCTACACACAATTTTATTAAAAACTAGCCGCCTTTGGCGACCAGCTGGTTTGCCATGAGTAATGAGTTCTATAATTGTCAATTAAATCACATATTCATTAGCCAAAATTTAAGAAATAGTTAAAGTTGAAAGATTCAGTTATTAGTAGTTAAAGAGTCGGTAACTTTATTCGGAAACACTTTTTGAGTTTAATGCTCTAATAATTTCTTAATTATGGATTATGCTTCCAAAATATTAAAAATGTTTTTTTCGGTGATGTTGCCAAAATGTTAAATATATTTTTTTAAAGAAAGCGAAAAAGGGAAAAATTATTGAATAAATGATTTAGATGTTGCAAACGATTATAGAAATATGCCATTAAATCGGGATTTCAATGCATATCCTGTTTAAATTCAATCAGGTTTAATGTAAATAAAGATAATTTATTGAATAAATGATATAGATATTGCAAACGATTATAGAAACCTTTGCTTTGCATTTATTTTTTTAGAAAATATCATATTTTATATTTCTTTTATTTTATCCAGTCAAGTGTTGAAAGTTGCATTTCTTTAGATTTATTTTGCGATGATAGTTTTTTTTATTCGAACTTCCGGCATTCTTTTATTTTATCCAGTCACGCGCTAAATAAAACATGGTTAAAATATTTCTTTAAAAATTCGTTAAAAATAGAAGCTTACGTTATAAATTAAAAAAACTGATACCATTAGAAAGCTAATTTTTTTATCTTTAAATTGCTGTAAAAATGATGTTTGTGCGATAATATTTTCGGAAGTTATAGCGGGAAAACGTCGAAATTTCACTTAAATTTTAATTTTCTAATTCTAATTAAAAATTCGAAAAAAGGGCTCTGAGGTGCACCTCCAAGGTATACATGTACCAAATTTGGTAGCTGTAGATCCAACGGTTTGGCCTGTAGAGCGCAAACACACACTCACATTGAGCTTTATTATAAGTATAGACTATTCAAACAGGGTTGATTTACGGTCTCATACATTTTAACCCTGTAATTAATTATTTGTCGTAAATTTCCGTTTCTTGAGCTAAATGTTCCGGAAAGAAAAAGGTTAAACTTTCATGTTGCTGAGACTAACATATTTTTCACGAAGATGTTTAACTAGATTCTAGAATGTAGTTAAAGCTGAAAATGAATGGACTCAATTCTAACCCAAAACTAGTCTGATTTACGACTGAGGTACCTCAAGTTGACGAAAACAAAATCGCTGGTGTCATACAATGCAAAGTCTGTTCAATTCAAAGTAATGTGCGGTTTTAGAAATATGGAAGTTCTAGCATTACGATTAAAAACATTGTTTAAAAATTTGTTTCAATCTAAATTTAGTTTTAAATAAGGAAAATGTTTGGTAGAGAAAAACACGAAATGTCAATGAGAAATTCAAAGCTGTTTTGTGGAAATTTGTGCCTAAAGATGTCTTTGTTGAGATCTGAATCCTCAGATTAGCGGTATTTATGTCTGTAATTCATTTTAACGAAGGCTTTACAGAATAACTGAATATTCTTAAGGTTGTTGGAGTGTATCCAAAGGCTTAATTATAATTAATTAATGCCTATTATATAATTATATTAATCATATAATAGGCTCAAATCTGAGGGTCCAGGTTTGGACCCTGGTCTCAAATCTGGGGATCCAGAGCTCAACGAAGGCAGCTTTAGGTACAAATTTCCACATTAAAAAGTATAAATTGTCGATTACTTCACAAAATCTACAAGTTTAACGCATCGTTTGAGATTTAGTGCCAAAAAAAATATTTAGTCAAAATAATAATCACAAAATGAAAGGATCAAAGTGAACAGATGCCACAGATGCAAGAATGTGGGGCCTCGGTGGCCTGGTGGTAAAGTCTCGACTTCGGATCCGAAGGGTTTCAGGTTCAAGACACGATTCCATGATTCCACCGAAGATTCGTCGTGTGAGGGGGTCTCTTGCACGTTCAATCTGTCAGGCCAAACGTCCTCCCGCTGGTAT
>JAPMOQ010045623.1:25885-37738 GCA_026543055.1 Argiope trifasciata | reverse complement strand
CATTTCCAATTTCACATATACTTGCAATCACTTCTATATTAGCCTTCTACGAAGATATCTATCTCAAGCAGATATCATATCATAGAAAATAGGAGGAAAAATGCAAGTGCGATATTGCAGCTGTACAGATAATATCGACAGCATTAACACTGAATCTTCGTGACGTCACAATTATCTAGAACATAATTTGATTCTGGTCAATATAATCTAAAATCTAGCTGCATGCGTCTTCATCTGTCATTTCTTTTCTTCATTTTCTTTTTTTCTCACGTGCAAACGGTTCATTTGACATGTGTCAGATGAGTAAGAACTCATCGCCTTACTTCTAACTTCACATGTTTTATTATAACCTATTATAAATATGGCTTTCTCATATCTGAAATATCAAGCCTGACCTTAAAGGTGAACAATTCCTCATTGTCAACAAGGCCTTAAATGTGAAATCGTCTTTGTATCATTTATTTCAACATGATCATAAAAGTGAAATCGTCATCGTACCAAATATTTCAGCATGGCCATAAACGTAAAGTCTTCGACGTACCATTTATTTCAGCCTGACCTTAAAAGTGGAATAGTCGTAGCACCATTTATTTCAGTCAGACGTTAAAAGTGAAAATGCCATCGTGCCATTTACTAAGCCTCCCCTCTGATCCCCATAATAACTTCAACCGCTGTTCACACTAATGTATTCAAAGTTCAAAATTTCATAGTTTCTTTAAGAAAGTAAAGAAAACCTGAATTGCGCGAATATAACGATTCAAATTAAAATCAAATATTTTTGAACAATTAAAACATTGTTTTTAGGATTTCCTTCGGTTGTTTTGAAAAGATGTAGCAGATTTTTTATTTATTTATTTTTTACAATTGATTAAATGAAGAAAAAACAATTCCTACAAGACTGTAAATTTTAAACCAACAGTCCTGGTAAACTTAATACTTAAGTGTTTAAAATGCATTAAAAAGGTCTCTTATTTTTTTTAAATATAATTTTGTTCAAGAAGTTTAGAATTAAAAATTAAAATTTAATCCTTTTGAATGTGAAAATACTGAAATAATTTTGCGGAAGGTACCTTCAATTAAATGTTCCATAACATACGTGTGTGTGTTCTGGACAGCAAATTAGATAGACTAGACGTAGGGAGTAGCTGGGTAATAATTGGAACATAGGTATATTTGTAGGTACATATCCAACTTGGATTCAAATCTGAAATGGATATGACTGTCGGTCTGTACTTTCGTAAGCATGTAAAAAGATAACTCTGAAACTAAGCGTGATTTTGTGGCAGCAATTTTAATTCTATGTAAAATTTTGACCTTAACTGATCGAAAAATAGCGTCCAGAGCAAGCATTGGATTTTCATATATTTGTGTATTAATTGCATCTCATGAAATAATCATCAAAGATCGCAGTCTAATTGGCTCTTTCGTGACTATTGTTCGTTAATGGCTAAAAGTTAATAATGCACAAGCGATTTTATAGAAGAATATGCAAGAAAATTTCTGAGAGATCACTTTCGAAGGTTGTGTTATTTAATTATATAAAATATTTAATACATAATTAAGAGTAAATTTTAATAATAAACGAGAGGGAGGAATTAAACATAAAACATTAGCGTGCTACTATATTTCGGGATAGAGATTTTACTTTTTTTTTAATGTACTAACTTATTTCCACTTTTTTTTTTTCTTTTCTTTTCTTTTTTCGAATGTTCTTGAATTTGTGCTAAAAAAGGTTCAAAAAATGTGATTTTTTTTTCTCTTGAAATCTTTTTTGTTCACTTTCTGTAGAACCAGCTTATCAGGCAGCACCAGTATTTGGATTTCATTAATTCTTGAAACTACGGCATTCCTATCTTATTGGCAATAGCTATCGGTGAATGAAGGACTGTTATTTTAACTTTTCTAGTTACTTCATGATTGACTTATAAATGAACAAGTAAAAATATTTGAATGGACTTCCACAATACAAGGATCAAGGACTCTCAAACTAACAAACAATATATTTTTTTTAAAAAATTAACCTCATTATAACAAGGAAATTGATCTCTGAGACAGATAACAAGATGGCGTCAGTTTCCTTATACATCAAGATACGACAGGAAATAAGAGTAAATATGAGAAATAAAATTAAGAATTTATATTTCAAGAAAGGTATACATTATTTAAATTAAATAAATATATATATGTACCGAATTATATGATTTTTAAAAATATATACATTCTGTTCTAAATTCCTTAGATTTTTATCTAATCCCTTAAAAATATCATTACATTTATAAGAAATTTCTATTCGTGTTTACATAGAATCCTTATTAGCATGAGAATTTTTATGGTTGGTACTCTGTCTTTATATTGTACATTAATATGTTAAAGATGAAAAAAAGTTGTTAAAAATGATCTCTAGGACAGATGGCTAGACATACAGGTATCAAATTAGTCCAGTAGCTAGTACTGGAATGTAATTGTTCACTAAGACGTGTTTTTTTTTAAATTTATGTACATTTTAATTAATAATTTATTATTAATTTATCATAATTTAACAGCTTTCGTTAATAACCTCAAAACAAATTATTGCACAATTCCCATCCCCCTTTTTTATGTCTCTTTAAAGTTCAAAAATAAGTCTTTCAGTTATAGCAATTTTGTGTATGCATAACGTTTTGTCTAGTTCATTGAATTCGAAAAGCATATATGTGAAAATTGTTTATTTGTTTATGAAGCATATGACTAAAAAATGCTTTGGTATACCACCTTTCCATTAAATATTTAAATTTAAATCATATGTTGTGCAATATCTGTTCAAAGAAAGTCCGATTGCTCAAATATAACTTAGCACGATAACTAGAAAATAAAGATCATGAAATGGATAAAATTCTATAGATTTAACATCCATAGTGTAAATACCAATCAAATTTTTAGCCAAATCCAAATAGAGGTTGACTGTTTGCCAGTCTGTGCTTTCAAGAACATGTAAGAACACTTAGAAAATGAAATGGCTTAAATATATCAAATTTATAAAGAATTTTGTGATTACAAGTGTAGTTTTGCATAAATTTTTTGTTTCAATTTGTAAAACTAATTATCTAAAACACAAATTTGATTTCCTTATACTAATAATCGCATGTCATGGATTAATCGCCAAAAAAATAATACCATCAAAAGTTAGAATTTTATAATTATTACACGCCAATGCTATGCAAAGCTTTCTGTGGAATAATAGCTTCATTAGAGAGTATGCGAGAAAGTTTTGGGAGACTGCTCCTGCTAGTTTTAGTAAATATATATAAATATTTATAAACATGTTTTTAATAATTATTTTTATTTCTTTTGTTGATAGATTTATATTCACTAGCCTTGTTAAGACATTCAATTCATTGACACTTATATAAAATAAAGAATAAATTTTTTTAAAATGAAATGAAGATAGGTAAATCAGTTCTAAAACATTATCATATTATCATTTAGGAACCATAAATTCAAATCTCCATCATTTATTTATTTATTAGCACTTAATAGGAAGAAATATGAACCAAGACAAATCGACCATGTAAGGATGAAACCACTGAAGAAATTTTATTACATATGGCCTAACATATAAATTATAATGAATCAAAAAACATTAGCTGGTTATAATATTTTTATCCCTTAAAATTGAATTTTGATGACTCAGTACCATTGGAAATGTTTACCAATAGGAGTGGAGAGCACAATGATCTATTTCTGTCATTTGCATTTGAAGATGCCAGACTTTTAATTATAACTGAGTTTTCTCATTCTGTAATTAGTATGCAAACCACAAAGTATAAGAAGCAAATTAGTGCTGCTACTTCCATTCCAGACGGAATTCCAGAGCGAAGGCTGCGCATCCCATGACTTCAACCCTTTCAGATTCTTTGTTTTTTTCCCTAACCCAAATTCTCGATCCGGAGACATGTTGCGACCGGACTTTTTATTTTTGGAGTACTGCCAAGCAGCTAACAAAATACTGACTGTAAAAAGCAATTGTAAATTCAAAAAGAAAGACTGGAGGGAAAAAAATCAGCAAAGCTCCAACCTGTTGATACAGCCAAGGTCGCCTCAGAAAGGTGAGACGGGGAATAAAGTGTTGAACACACCTACCAAGGACGCGACATTTAAGAAATGGCGCACAAGCGTCGTTAAATGTAACTTCAGAGAGCCATTTACATTTGATACAATGAACATTTTACGCATGCAGCTGCAACTTTTTCCCATTTCTATCTCTCTTTTTTTTAAATCCTTTTCGTCATTAACTTATGCTCTTTTTTTTTTCTTCCAGTTAAGCGCATGTGTTGTTCGTTATACCTGACAATTTTTATATCCTTGACTCACCAAACAAAGCCCTTTTAACTTAATCCCTAAAATCAATCTATTATGTCCCAATACTGTTGACTGTCAGTTAGTGCAGTTTGATTAACATGATCTGACATGAGGAAAAGCAGAGATTATTAGATGCTGTTTCATAACAAAAATATTTTGCTTGGTGCTTAATATTCTTTGACTCCTCCTATCATCTTAGGAGACTTCCAAAATGAAACAAATTCAATAAAAAACCTTATGCCGTCAGCTACGGCACTGCTTTCTCCATTCTCTCTATCATAGTCTACTGATAATTTAGAATTTTTGCATATTAAAAAAACTCACACATTTGTATGCTTTTGGTCAGTATATATATTTTTAAAATCTAGATTAAATTTTTCTAAATTAAAATGTTTTTATATTTAATTAAAGTGTTATTGCTCTTTTCGAGACGCTATTAATGTGGCACACTGGTTTTGGTATTCGAAAATAATCGTACATCTCTCTCTCTCTATATATATATATATATATACTTCTAAATTAAATATTTTGCATACATATCCCCTTGTATCTATTGTTACGCCATTCGTAAGATTCTGGTCTTAATATTTTGATAAATCGTATATTTATACGTTATGACCCTAATGATACATATCCTTATAAAGCTGGGATTCCTAAATTGATAAATTTGTCAGCCTTAAACGCCTTTAATTTTGTAGGGAGTACGTAAATAACCAATTGATGATGACGTGTCCATGTTTCCACTGAAAGGGGGTGCAGTAGCTTCTGAGGGTACAGACCCCTGAGCACCCAGAGGGCAAAAGTCTGACTTCTAGCTCAAATGAAGATGACACACTCATTCGCTTGCAGAACCCCTTTTTACAGGGGGGCACATTCACACACCTCACAGACAGAACGCAGAGTAACAACCATGCCCGAACCGGGACTCGAATTCGGGACGCCCAGATCACAGGGAAGACACGCTACCCCTGTGCCAGAACGCCGGCAAAATCTCCAATTAAGATTAAGAATTAAATTGTTAGTTTTAATTTAGATATTTTATAATACAATTCCTGTATATGCTGCGGATTTCTGGCAGTTTTCAAGTACCACTATGCAAAAAGAAAGGAGAACATGGGTTCGAAAATAAATTGGCAAAAAAGATGTTATAGGCTCAACTTCCAAACAAATAAATATGAAAAAATAAAAATTCTCTATAACATGAAATTTTTGGATGTTATTAATATTTTGTACTAGCTATTACCCGTGACTTCGTTCGCGTGGAAATTTTGATGTATATGTACGAAAAACTATCAAATAAGGACAAATAAAAAATTAAATCTAATCTATAAACGATACATTTAAAAGTATTAGCATATACGAAAAATATGTAACATAAATACAATTTAATAACAAAAACACACAACTAATGTAAAAACAATTTATTCACATTGTATACCTGATGTAAAACTAAACAGCAAATCAAGTCCGAGTTTCTTTAAAATCAAGTGAAATATATTTTATTTATCAATCAAGTTTGAGATAGCTACAACAGTATAATACAAATAAATTTTATACTTTTAATTTAAATTAAAACACAGTTATCAACAATCACACGTGAAATTTCAACGCCAGTAGACGTAACGTAAATACTTGACTTTCCTACGCTAGTTGGGGTGAACGCAATGCAGATTAGAATTTTTTTATTTCCTTTATTCTGTTTTCTTTTAATTTATAAGTACTTCAGAATGTATCCAAAAGATCTATTAATTAACAACATTTGATTTTAAATACATCAAACATTAAGGGAATAAACAAAATCGTTTGAAGTAATCTGTCGAAATCATGCTAAGCCTAACCTCATAACTGCTGGGAAAAAAACTGGAGCCTTACTCATCTTTGGATGGATTTGACCTCAGCTTTTTGGCGTGAATGTTATTTTTTAATTAATAAAAAAATTAACCACTTAATTAACCGGAATAAAAAGTAGCCTATGCTCTATTCCTGACTATAATCTATCTTTGAGCTAAATTTCATCCAATTCTGTTCAGCTGTTCTGGCGTGATTGAGTAATAAGCATCCAAACTTTCACGTTTATATTATTGGTATAGATAATAGTTAGATTTTCACTTGCTTTATTAATTTAATTTAGTTATTACAGTATTTAACCTGACTATTGTATTATCTGGATTTCTTCTTAAATAATATATTGTATATACACTTTGAAGTCTTGCCTGCAAGATGAGCATGCATTACCATAAAGTTACTAAAATGAAAAGGCAACCGAAACATCAATAATTGATGTTAAGTTGAAAATATGTAAAAATACGAAACTAAACTGATTAGTTTATTAAAAAGGGACCCCAATGTGTACTAGCTAAGACCATAAAGCACCTCAATTCGCCATGGTTATACATCAATAGACAAATTTATGTTACCATGTTATTTAATTAATAGGTATAATATCCTGATTAATCACTGCATGAGAGTAGGTGTTAGTTCCGCACAATTTCGTAGTCAATAAAAGTATTCCTACTATAATGCCTATATATGCCTGCTCATTTCAAAAGAAGCTAGAAAACTCTTAGGCGTATGACTACCAAAATTATACAGGGCCATCAAAGGTAGAAAACGAAACATAATCCTTAATATTTAAATGAAATTGCTGGATTTGGACAGCCGGTAAATCTGTGATTTGCCGCTTTGGAATTATTGTCCTTATTTAAATTTTAGTTGCTGATTTTCAGCTGCCACCATGTCACGAATTTGTATTTGTTTATTTTCGATTGTTGTCTTAGCACCTTTTTGGAATTGATAACTTATGATTATCCCTCTGACCAATGTTTAGAGTTGCTGCTTTCCAATAACCACTCTTATACAGAATCTTTGCCCAACAGTATTCTACGATCTGCAGAGCTTTTTGTTCTTTCGGCTAGAATTCAGATCTTCCTTATTTGTTGTTTTAAAATCAACGAAAAAGAATCTTAATAGCAGTTTGGTGTCATCGAATTCGAAAATATAAAGTTCAAATAACCTGTGCTTTTACCACGATCTTATAGTATTCATGAGATAGTTCAGGGCAAGCTATATTGTACTTTTCTCCAACAACAAATTTCTTTTACAAATTCAAATGCTCTGTAAGCCAGAATTAAAAACATGATTAATATTGTGATTCGTTTTATAGTGAAACACATTTAAAAAATGAAGTATTGTTTGCTAACGGATTTTCAAACCTTCTTCGGTTTTGCGTATGCGTTAGAACGGAAAATTGCTCACAATCTTCGGTGTGTAGCTCCTTAGTAAGATAGAAACCGTCGAAAAGTAATCACCTCAGGAAACTGAATTGAGCAGTATTCTAAATTACAAACGTAAAGTTATATTATCTGGAACGAAAGCTTTTTATTAATTTCTATTTTTATATTTAGACTATCCTATTTTGTGTCTTCTTAAGTTTCATGTACCTGAATTGTTTTAGTATTTTTTTTATGAATTATCCTTTTAATTGACTGATTTCGTTTAAATAAACTGGTAATGATTTTTCACAAGGTCAAAGTTCTTGTGAAAAACCAAACCTTCCGTTGAAAAACCAAATGAAAGTGAAAGCGGTTAATTAATCATTTTTCCTTGAACACCATGTTCTTCTAACTATCTAAGTATTTTGACTCATTGTCAGACCGGATATTAAATATATCTCATGCTGGTTGAATTCTCTCGGAGATTACTCGTGATATGATGAATAGCAGCGAAATCAACACAATAAAATAAAATAACGCCACGAAAAAGAATTTTTAAAAATGATAGCATTGATTTGGATCGTTTATTTTTCTTCGTGACAGTAATTCCATTTCGTGAATTACAAACGATAACTGAAAAGGAAGACTCGTACGAGAAAAAGAATGTGTACGAAAGAAATAATGGAATTAGAAAGTTTTCTGCAAATGGTATTTTTATAAATTAATTCATATATAAATAATTTTTAAGGTTTGTGATTTCTTAATGTGAATTCTTGCAAACTTGCTGGAAAATAATGCTTTTTTGTTGAAGAACCGCAAAGAAAGCACGTGATCTCAAGAGGAAAACAATTAATTAAAAAATCAACGAAAATAATTAGATAGTTTTTCTTTTAATTTAGAGAGAAAGGTTTGAATAACGACTTCAAAAAATTTGAAAGGGATACCGGAATAGAAATTTCAAATGCACGAAACTTAAATTTCAATTTTAAATTTTTTAGAAGCAGCAATTTTTTTTTTAAGAAATTCTGAACATTTGTCAAATTATATCAGAGCTACAAAGTAATTTTTTATAGCAACAATCATTTGTTCTTTTTGATGTTGCATTTTTTTTATCATTAGACATGAAATTGCTGACAAATAATGCAATAAATTCTCCAAAACAACACAAATTTTTAAAAAAACATTTCCACATAAAATTTTAAAAATTGGGCTTCAAAGTGCTTTGAATCATCACTGCGACAACTTATATGCCCGATTTCATGGCTCCAACTCCCATAGATTTATCCATCTGCCATATATATATATATATATATATATATATATATATATATATATATATATAAACCTTCTTCCTTTTATTTGTATGAATTATATTTTTATTTCTTTCCTCCGTGATATTTGTATAATTTCTTTAAGTTATGAATTTGAATTAACGAATATTATAATATTTTTTACGATTAAAAATATTCGTTCATATTTTTAATGATTAACGAATATTATAATATTTCTAATGATTAACGAATATTATAATATTTCTAATGAAAATATAATATTTTTAATAAATATTATAATATTTTTATGGAATCTCTTTTTATGTTTCTTTGAAGTGAGGATAAAAATACTGGTATTCTGATTTAAATACTTCGTCGATGAAATGATTAACTGTGAGTCGTCGATAATTCATGGCCCAGAAATGTTTGTCGATTGCCAAGATTTCGAGAAGAAATTGCAACTTATTTTGCATACATAAGTTTGGTGCAAGTACGCCCACTTTGGCAAACTGTTAAAGGCTTTTTGATTTGATTTCATTTGAAGTTGATTTTCATCCTTTTATGGTCATTTTGTTAATTATCGACGAAATTTGCTTATCCGCGTTTACCATTCCACCCAAATCTACAAATAACGGAAGTTTACAGTATTAAGATAATTCATGCTACAAATAATTTATTTTGATGTATATATTTTATTATTCTTTGCACGTTTCGCATTCAGTTTGAGAAACGTATATTATTTTATTATGTTACTGCATTTATATGATTGTTATTTTTTATTTCGTAATATTGCACCAAATTCTGAGAAAGTTTTATTTTATTTATTACAAGCTAACATTACTAAACAATATGCACGCCTATTACTAAAGATTTGCAAATTAACCATTGGACTAGAATTTGAATGTATATCCTGTATAAATTAAATCGTGTTTACTGTAAAAAAAGATAATTTATTGAATTAATGATATAGAGATATTGTAAACGATTATGGCAATCTTTGCTTTGCATTTATTTTTTAGAAAATATCACATTTAATATTTATTTTATTTCATCCGATTCCGTGCTGAAAACTACATTTTTTTAAGATTTAATTTTCAATAATAGTTGATTTTTTTTTTTAATTTGACCTTCTGTCAATATGATGGTAACACTTTGATAAAAGCTAATTTTTCCCTTGACGTGCACGTGGAAAGTAAATTTCTTTATTGAAAAAAATATATTGTTGAAAAATATGGTTAAATTTTTTTTTTTTTTTTTCAAAATTCGTTAAAAATAGAAAGTTAAGTGATATGTTTAAACACTTATACCAATGAAAAGCTAGTTTTTTTTTAAATCTTTAACTTGGTATAAAAATCATGTTTGTATGAAAACATTTTCGAAAGTTATGACGGAAAAACGTCGAAATTTCGCTTAATTTTTAATTAATTCAAATTCTGATCAGAAATTTAAAAAAAAAAAAAAAAAAACGACTCCGAGGTGCACATTTCCTGTGTCCAAGGCATACACGTGCCAAATTTGGTTACTATAGGTGGAAAGTTCTGGCATGTAGAACACCAACACACACAAACACACACACATTGAACTTTATTATAAGTATAGATTAACTTCCCATGAATATTGGTGGGATTCCATTTCGATTTAATCTCTTATGAGTATCTCGATGTTCATGGTTTCTTAAGCAAATCATAGAAATTAAAGCCAATCTTTTTTTGTATACAGGACCTTCCTACTGGAGTTAAGTTCCATGACGTCATAATGTTGCTAGAAATTAATCAGCCGGGTTAAATTATTTGACATTTCGCGTTGCTCCTATTTCACTTTCTGATTACTCATATTGACTGCAAAGTGGATTAGCACGACCTTTCTTCTTTAACTTTTATAAATGAAAGAAAATCACGCATTTACATGATTTAAATCGCACCTGCGCAGTAAATTCTATTAGAAAAATTATACAAAAAAAAACATTTTAATATCAACAATGAGGGGAAAAAATCACTTTGTAATTAAGTATTTTATTAGAATTTAGTAATAGTAAATTTTTAAGAGTAAAAATCACTATAATTTTTTGGGGTAAAAAAAAAGAAAAAAAAAAAAACCCTGCTCAAAGATTTTTTTTTTTTTGTCTTTTAAGGTATATTTGTATTAAATTTATTGACTGTAAGTCAGTAAGTGACCATTTTGAGTATTAATGCACAGATATTCATTCTCCTTTATCATTAATAGATATTAATTTTATTTCGGTTTAAAATGCTAATTAAAATATAGGATTTTTTTTGAGAAATGTAACAAAAAAAAAATAATTTGGAGTACACTTTACACGAATTTCCTAAGATTCTTCGAAACAACTTGAAAAATGTTAATTATGAATAGATGTTTCTGAATCATAATCAATTCGGAGAACAGCCTGCTTTTACGAGTTGTAACTTGGAGGGGACTAGTCTTGGACTCTGAAAACTGTATTTAAAAAAAAAAAAAAAAAAAAATCAAAAAAGAGTTTAAAAGAAATTCAAGTGTCACGTCAACTGTTTTTTTATTAACAGAAGAAAACAATTTACTAAAGCAAATGAAGAAGTCCTAAAACAAATGAAGCAGTCCTTGACAGCAATTTGTTATCTCAGACAATGCTGAAATGTATATTACATTTTTGTTTCCATCAAAAACTTTCCAATGAAGAATGATTCCGTTTTCTTTGTCACTATAAGGTACTTGTTATTGTATAGATGTCCAGTTAAGAGAATGTAATAAATCATCTCTCACTCCGTTATCAGTATAATGTGAAAATCGTCTTTCAAGTAGTAAAATTTTCATTTATTAACACCAATGATTTTGCTAGCATTTTATATCTCTTCATGTCGGTCACTTTTCGGAGTCGTTGTGTATAAGAGAAAAAAAATATTGAAACTTTTTAGTTGTTTATTAAATTACAAATGTGAAATATTATTATATGTAGACAATTGTATATAATTGCAAAATGTATAATGCAAGTGTCTATAATTACAAAAGTATAATTATAATTTAAATGTCTATAATTA
>JAPMOQ010045623.1:0-25875 GCA_026543055.1 Argiope trifasciata | reverse complement strand
ATAATTACAAAAGTATAATTATAATTTAAATGTCTATAATTACAAAAATATAATTATAATTTAAATGTCTATGATTACAAAAGTATAATTCAAATGTCTACAATTATAGATGTATATTATATTTTACAAATATGAAATAATATTACAAATTGGTAATTTAAAAATTCTTGCCACCTTTAATTATAATGATTTTTTTTATAATTGCTTATATGACTACAAGTCATGTTTTATGTAATGAAGGTTTTAAATATTTCAAATAAACCTTCATAGCTATTTTTAGTTTTAAATTTTTATTGCTGAATTAAGTTTTCAGATCGAATATTTTTAATTCAATAGAAGTTTTGGATATTTTCAATCCATTGTAATGGTTCCATTAACTTGGAATTCGTTTTATTTTTATGCATTTTTTTGCTATGAAGTTAATTTGGAAACCCTTCTGTGCGATACATTAAAGAATATGATAAGTAAAAGTCACTTGGTATTGGCTAAGTGTGCTTGCTGCTTTAGCCCAATCATAAAACCCATATCGGCGTATCTTACATTTGTTGATTGCACTATTACATCATAGTCGAGCATGAGACAACGCGCTGTTAGATAATTAATGACGTCTACCACGCAGTTGTGTCGTCACGAGAATGGACTTCAATCATTTTAATCTAAGTGTATTTTTAGAGTCGAATAATTCATCTTTTCCTAAAGTCTTAGATAAATTTACGAAGATAAAATTGACGCCAGTGCGACTGGATATTTATGTGATAAAATATTTATCTGTTATTTCAAATCTGAAAGTAACTTTTTCGTGGTAAATTGAATGGAATCTGTTCGAAGGTTAATATAACGCAAACTTCTTTTACAATAAAACTGTTTATTCTATTATGTCAAATTCTTAGACAAGGAATAATTGGGGGAGTGAATTTGATATGGTTTTGAAATGATTTTATCGACCGATTGAAAATCCTATTTTGGTTGGTTTGCTGCTTGCTCTATTCTTTTTAATCTCCTGATGTATTGTTCTAATTGTAATCATTTATTGTGGATAATTTGAGAAAGCCATGATATAATAATCTAAAAATAAATTATTTAATTTTATGAAGTAAAATTCAGCGAATAATAAAGGTATGAAGTTTTGAATCGAATTCTAGAATTCGGAACTTTTTGATTTTGTGTATTGAAGATTTCCATATTTACGTAATATAGATCTGATAATCTCAGATCTGATAACCTCATTTAATTTCAAGTTTCCAATGATTTAATAGTATAATGAAGATTGATTAAATTTAGTGAAATAGAGCTTAAAGAATATCTGGATACAGATCCTGGTATAACAACAACAACAACAACAAAAAAGCAGCTTTTGTTTTCTTAAATCTAAGATTACTAGATTCATGTAATATAAACATTATATGCCGCAGTTAATATCATATCATTGATTTAACCATTTAATAAAGCTTTGTGGAGTAAACATATACCAAAACCAGAAAAGCGGAATTGCTCATGATCCGGATTCTAAAATTCTGAATTTTTAAACTTCTGAAATCTAGTATTTCCGAATTTGTGTAATATAGACGCATTATTTGACTCATATAATTTCCTGTTTTTATTGATTTAAGTGTATTGAAGATTGATAAAATTTAGGGAAATGGAGCTTGAAGAATAACCACGATAATGATTATGAACTTGTTTTAATCGAAATATAGAATTTTTAGCTTCTTCAAATCCAAGATTACCAGATTCACGTTATATGAACTATAACATGAATTTGGTAATTTTATAAACCATAACATGAATCATAACATTAAACTAAGCATATAATGTTTGCTTACATAACATTACATGCCTAGTTTAATGTTATGTCAGCATTGATTTAACAATATAGCACAGTTTCGGGATTTAAAACTAGGCGAGTACCAGAAAAGCGGAAGTGATCATGATCCGGACGGTAGAATTCTGCATTTTTTGGTTTCTAAAACAGTATTTCCAAATTTGTGAAATATAGACACATTATTTGCCTCATTTAATTTCATGTTTTGACTGATTTAACTGTGTAATAAAGATTGACGGAAGTATATCTAATACTATAATACGAGGAATGGTTGCCAAGTCGAAAATCGCCCCAGAATTAATAAACTCCGGTAAACTTGGGGGTCTGGGGTTTTTGGCCACGAGGAATCGATTGGCGCCGGTTTTGAAGCGCTACGGTCGAGCAGTTCGGAGTTACAGATAGGATATTTTCAAACTTTATTAGTTCGCCATAATGGCTACTTAAATTTTCAAGCGGTAACGTGCTGCCATCTATAGCCAATATGGCGAACTAATAAAGTTTTATGTTTATGCTGTTATAGGTTTATAATATGTTTCTTATGTATGTATATACGTTTGGTTTTTCTAAATAAATTTGTCAAAAATATTGAACTTCAACACACTTCAATCTTTACCTTTACTTTACCTTTGTATAGAATAGTTCCCTTTCCAAACTCTAACTTTGTTTAGAATAGTTTACAATGGTGCACTTTAACCGGTTATCTTTTCACCAATGGTTTCACAAATTTTCTTATGGCATGTATTGTTTTGATAAATCACAATTGAAAATTTAAATCTTCGAGTTAGCTTCGATACCTGTTTTCTCCGCTGGTTAGAATAGTAATCATGATCTTGGTATAACAAAAATAGCGAGTTCTTTATTTTCAGAAAGTGATGATTAGTGATGAAATTATATCCCTCATTTAATGTCTTGTTTCCATTGATTTAAAAATCTAACAAAACTAGGAGTGGAGTAAAACAAGAAGGATGGAACTAGTTCTTGTGGAGTAAAAACCAGGTTAGTGCCGAAAAAGCGAAAATGATCATGATCCTTTTGTTAGAATTTTGAATTTTTAGATTTCTCAAATCTGGAGTTTTCAAATTTGCGTAATATAGATTCAATTATTATCTTATATCCATTTTTCAACAGTGTCATAAAGCTCTTAATTGCTTAGAGAATGATTATTATCCAAATATAGTTAAAATATTAAATTTTAGACTTCCTAAATTCCAGGTTTCCAAGATTTATACAATACTAGCTGGTTCCCGGCGCGTTGCTGCCGCAAAAGAAATAATTTTAATAACATCGTTTGGAATTTGAAAAAATTATCTTGTTTGATTGAGAATCATAGAAGAATGATATTTACTTTCTTATGGGCAGTGAAAACATTCATTGAAATTGACGGATATATAAAGGAGAAACATAAAAAGTATTTATTCTATTTTTATTATTCCAACAAAATATTTATTTTTATATATTAGATTTGTGTATTCTTTTAGAATTGTAAAATTTGGTGTTCTTTCAGAATAGCAATGAAAGAAACTATTCATTATATCTCATGATTCGTTTAATATTCGTTCAGTATTCTCAAGTTTAATATTAGAAAATGTGATTAAAATATTTTCTTTTGAAATTGATTAAACATAAAAATTATATTTATACCATAAAATCTTTAATACAGTTGAATAGATAATTTTTTGAAAACTAATATGGTGCAAAATTATTCATACTATAATATTTCCGGAAGTTACTACAAAACGCTAAAATTTTATTAAATGTTTAGCTAAAATTTCAAACATATAGGATTGGTTCCCCTAAAACTTTCTCGTTCATTCTCTGATAAAACTATTACCTCAGAGAAAGACTTACATAGCATTTACGTACAGTAGTACCGAAATATTAGCTTCTAGTTTAAAGTTAACATCTTTATTGAATCAGATGTGTCTCCTTGGCGAGGTATTTGGAGGTAATCCATGGTTAATAGATGCGGTAAATAGATCTGAAGATATTTTTTATACTTTAGATGATTTTAATACGCCTAGAACCTTCGTGTAGGTGCAAATAACAAGTATTCAAAATTTTATCGCAATTGGATTGGAATTGAACGGCAGCGCATAAGAGACATATAGACAAGCATTCATTTTTATTTATATAGATTACTGAATTGATGTCATATAATATACTAACAACAATATTAATTGAAAAAAAAAAACTAAATTTATTTCAGTATCCGTAGTTTGTTAATACCTGAATCTTACACTTTTCCAATTTTTTTTTTTTTTTTCACTTTCGAATTTGTGATTAAAAAAAATTAGTTTTTGTATGTAGCATAACACGATTTTATCAACTTTTTACTATTTTAACCTCAAAAATTTGAGAAAATTAAATTTCTGTAATCTTTTCAACTCTTCTACAGAAAATGATGTCCTATAAAAAATTCGGGATATAATAGATACGTGTTCAGGAATACAGCTTTAAAAAGAAAAAAAATTGCTTTGGTAACTTTTGAGAGAAAAAATCTCGTAAAAACTTTCCTGTTAACAAGTTAGAATAATAATAATGGAAACATTTCTCGTTAGTTACTACTAAGTTGTTTAGGGATTAACTTAAATTTTTTACATAATTACATGGTAAACATAAAACGATGAATATGCTGACCTGATTTTAAAATTATATTTATTTAATAGATATTTACTCCTTTTTTTGAGCATTTTTTAAACCCAAAATTTAAACAGTTGACCATTAAAAGTTAAACAAGCAAAATTTCTGATAAGGGAAACTAAAATAATAATAATAGTATTTGATAGAGCAATAATACGAGGAGTGATCCAAAAAAATGTTTACAAGCAGCAGTATTTGGAAAGAGAAATTGTGGAAGGGATTATTGTTATCCAGAGTGAAGATAAATAGCTCTAGTTGCCTTAGACCGGTCGTTCGAGTAGATAATGCTTGTGCCGAGACCTGAAACAGCGTTAGTAACGGTTTGGTTTAGTTATATTAACGTCCCGTTTTAAAGCAACACGAGGGCTATTTTGGGACGGACCTCGTTATTTGTGTTAGTATTGGCAAGACGTCTAGAGAAATGGTCTCCCACAAATGTGTAAACCATGATATGATTTCTAAGGGTCAAGAATGTCTCCCTATCGGACATTCACAGATAAATCGTTGAAGTCTAAGATGGGGAAGTAATGAGTAGGAAACAGGTGGCAAAATGAATTCGTTCTTTTGAAGCGGGCAGAGAGATTGCTGGAAACGTTTAGGTGGGAAGTCGTCACCTTTCCCATGCGGGCCTGATATGGCTCCCGGTGAATATTTCCTTTTCCCGACATTGAAGAAATATTAATCAGAAACAAGGTTTATATCAGACGGTGCTGTCCAAAAAAGTGCCGAGATCTGGCTCAGGACCTGATTATTATCAAAACGTGTTAAACAAATTGGTTCAGTGACGTGATAAATGCCTCTACAGGTTTGGTGATTATGTAGAGCAGGGCTTCTTAAACTGTGGGTCGCGACCCCCCTGGGGGTCGCGAGACTACTGAAAGGGGGTCGCAAAGATCTGATACTTTTCAATCATTATAAATAAAATTTTAAAATTAGTATACACACTACGTACAAATATAAATACAAATAAAAATCATACAAAATACTATTGTAGTTTTATTATAACTATTTTTTGAAAAAAGTGGCAATGCAAAACTGTTATGTAGGGCCTATAAATGAAAATATGGAAGTAGCATTTAAAATAATAAATACAACGCGCTCCTCGATTTTCAACTGAATGTTCGACATTGATGTCTGGCCGCCGGCGTCAGTGTTTGCAAGATAACTTAGTGATTATAAGTACCCAGACGCCGCGTCGCCTTACAGCTTACACATACAATACGGAAGCATAATCAAGCTAGGCTAGGCGAATCGGCATATTATTTTTATAAAAGAATAATAAAAAAAATTAAATGAAAGCTTCTTTTTCGCCGTCTTTGTGATACGGTGCCTTTGTGCGCTGCACACTTTGAACACGCCATGCGTCGGGGTTGATCTGATCGTAATTTGTTGTCATTGCACTGGTAAAGATTCGAGTGTAGTTATTTTTCTGTTTGTACTTCAGTTTGGACTCAGCTTTGTCTTCGTAGTGACATGTGTGTATTTACTGTGTAATTTTCAGTTGGTGTTTTTAATTATTACGTTAAAGTTCAACTACATTTTGTTTAATTATTTATTATTATTTAACTATCATGGATAAATGGCTAATTAAAATTCCAACTAATAAGTCTGCCACGCCGTCACAACCAAGTTGCAGTGCTTCAAATCCGACTTCTAGCAAAACAAAAAAAAAGAAAATATGACGAATCATATTTGCAGTATGGCTTCACATGCTCTTCTCACAACAATGAAGAACAACCAGTGTGCTTAATTTGCAAAGAAGTTTTGGCTGCAGAAAGCATGAAACCGTCAAAACTGCTACGACATTTGAATACTAAACATGCAACGTTATCAAAAAAGCCAATAGAATATTTTGAGCGTCTTTTGCAAACATCAAATAAAGAAAAGAACACTTTGGAGAAGTATGTTACTTTGAATGATAAATATCTATTGGCATCGTATGAAGTTTCGTATTTGATAGCAAAAACGAAAAAGCCTTTTACTATTGGAGAGCAACTTTTACTACCGGCAGCTATAAGAATGTCTGAAATTGTTCATGGAAAACAGTATGCTGCTGAAATTAGTAAAATTCCATTATCAAATGACACTATGTCCAAAAGAATTTCAGACATTAGCAATGATCAATTTCAACAGCTTCTTATGAGGCTTAAAGACAGCTCAAAATTTGCAATACAACTGGACGAGTCGACAGACATTTCAAAAATAGCACAGTTGTTACTTTTTGTAAGATATATTTATGAGGGAAGCATTCATGAAGATATACTGTTTTGTCGTCCTCTGGAAGGTCATACTCGTGGAAAAGATATATATAAAAAAGTAAATGAGTTTTTTGAAAAAGAAGGATTAAATTGGAAAAATTGTGTTGGTGTGTGCACGGACGGTGCTGCAGCAATGACCGGACAAGATCTTAGTTTTACAGCATTTGTTAAAGCTGGAAATGATCATATTACATTTACACATTGTATGATTCACCGAGAGGCACTTGTTGTTAAAAAAATTGTACCAGAATTAAACACTGTGTTTTTTGATGCAGTCAAAATCATTAACTTTATTAAAAGTCGAGCACTTAATAGTCGATTGTTTAAAAATTTGTGCATTGATATGGATTCGGATTATACAAGTTTATTGCTACATGCTGAAGTTAGGTGGCTATCAAGAGGTCGAAGTTTGAAACGATTATTAACTTTAAAAGATGAAGTTCTTATATTTCTAACAGAGCAAAATTCTAATTTGGCCGATTATTTTCACGATAATTTATGGCTTCTCAAGCTATGCTATTTGGCAGATATTTTTTGATAAAATCAATGATATGAATTTATCAATGCAGGGAGTCTGCGTTAATATGTTTATGTTAAAAAATAAACTTGAGGCCTTTGTTAAAAAAATTCTTATATGGAAGAACAGAGTGGAAAGTGGATCGCTCGAAATGTTTCCATTTACTGACGAGTATATAATTAGTAACAATATTTCAAAAAAAGATACTCCTATAACAAAAATTATAGTTAATCATTTGAAGGATATGGAAGTTTACATGCATAGGTATTTTCCCAATGATATCGATACACAACAATGGATTTGCAATCCATTTTCAATTGAAATGGAAGAAATTAATTTTTTAAACTTCAAAGCACAAGAAGAATTTGCCGAATTAACAAGTGATACTACCTTGCGACTCAGATTTTCTCAAGTGCCTGTGCATGAATTTTGGATAGAAATCAAATCAGAATATCCCCTACTATCGGAAATGGCAATGAACAAATTACTGCCATTTTGTACAACATATTTATGTGAATCAGCCTTTTCCACATTAACTTACATAAAATCAAAATACCGTTCAACTTCAACGTTCAATAAACGTTGAAAATTTATTACGATCTGCAATAACTCAAATTGAGCCTAGATTTAATTATTTGTGTAAAAATAAACAATCACATCCGTCACATTAATATTGTTTGATGTTAATAATATGTTTTTATTAAAAAAATTTTTACAAAAGTTTATTTTTTCTATTGAATATATAGATATAGTTTTATGTTTTCTTATAAAAAAATTGTTACCAAAGTTTATTTTTTCTATTGAATAAATATATATATAGTTTTATGTCATTCTATTTATTGTGTTTTATTACGACCGATATCCCGTCAACGTTTCCAATTATATATATGAGAAATGAATGGGTACGTATTCTTTAATCCTTATTTTATTTACATTGTAAAATAGTGCGATATTACATCTACATCTACGGTTAATATATATTTCATTATATGGAGGATGGGGTCGTTTAAAATTTCCTAAGCTTGAAGGGGGTCGCTATATAAAAAAGTTTAAGAAGCCCTGATGTAGAGAAGTGACCGCCAAATATGTGTCTTAATTACATTTGTATCCTATGTCTTTACTTGTACAGCATTTTTCCTTTGCCTTGTAAGCTTTTTTTGAGGGGGGGAAGGTCACCCCTCGTAGATATGAAAGATCGCTTTTTCATGAATTCGAATAGCACAAACCCACCAAATTGTTAATCTTGAGTAAACATGAAATGATAAGTTTAAGAAAGATAAGAGTTGTTATAAATTTTTAAAAATGTATTTATCAATCCAATGAACAGGAAATTTTATTTTCGATTATTTCAAGTTTTAACGTCCTATGCAAATAATCTTCCCAGAAAAACTGATGGTATTTGAGTATACATTGATATTAATGTTAAAAGAACACCCAAAAATGTCTTTATATTAACTGAAAAGAAACAATAAAAATCTTTATATTTAAAAAAAGGTTATTATTTTATTTAACAACAAATTCTAAAACTCTCCGCGCTTTGCGCAGGCTTTAAGAGAGGATTATTTCATCAAAATGGGGGTGAGAGGAAAGTTGAAAGAAGGATATGTTTACAATTAACTATAAAATAAACTTGGATTACTCCCAAACTGTATCAAAATAATACGATCCGAAACGACACGATATTCGCAAACAAGTAAAACAAATGAACAAAAAAGTATCTAATAAGGCGAAAATCAAGGTCAAAGATTGACGAAAAATTCCGGAACTGCACCTTCCTTCTGCGTAGAATCGTCAAAAAATGGTCGTCTCAGAATACTGAAACGAATAGTAAGTACACTGTTGAGGGATTTTCAAATCTGTCTCAAAGAGTTCAATACGTTTCAACTTATACAGCATTTATTGACTTACGACTCTTTCTGTCTTGAATCAAGGAAGTAACATCTGTGAAAGAAATTACATCATTTCTTAATAAAATTTATAAATAAAACATTTTCTTGTCTCTGCTCCTTCTTTGTAGAATATAAAGCAAAGCACTCTAATCTCTGAAAAAGTCGCCCTTCAAATTTTGATGCACTTCATATTTCGGATTCCTTTAAGACCAAAAAAACATTTTTTTAAAAATTGCATCTGTTCTTTTATTTTTAATTTCATTTACTTATTTTTGTGAATACGATAATTCATAGTGAAATGAACTTGACGCATAAAATTTGCTATAGTACTTTTATACCGTTATTGAAGATACTGGTTCAATTTTGTACAGCATCTGTCAATGTGCATGGGAAAATGATAAATCAAATACGCTCTGAGCTAGATGACAGAAATCTGGCATGTCATTTTATTTCCAAAATCACACTGATGATTTTCAATTTGGAAGAAATCTATTAAAAGATTGCTTATTTCTCGGTCAGTAAATTCAAGCGCACAATAACTCAAAACTTAAATAAATAAAATTTACCACCTTCTCCTTCTATCAAAACTGCAGATATGTTTATAAATTTGGATCCAATCGGGATAACCTCAAAATATATACTTGGTTTTCTTCGAATAACAACAACAACAACAAAAAACTAAGCACAAAACAGTACCCATTTGTCGCAGTATAGGACAAAGTAGAGAAGAGAGCGCTTTTACTGGTCTCACGTTTTGATCTATATCAGAGGTGTCCAAACTTTTCGCGGCACTGGCCGGATCGAAATTAGATCCATGTTATACGGGCCACATGTATATACAAATTGAAAAATATCATTATGAGTAAAGTAGCATTAAATACTATTAATTAATACTATTTTACTGTAACTTGAAAATACAAGATACTAAACAAAGTATAATTATATAATTATTTTATATAAATTGAAATATTTTCATGCAGCATCTAATGCGAATGATGAAACTGTTTTTTTTTTTTTTTTGTTGAAGAATGTCTTTATAGTTGGGATAAAAATTTGTTAAACCAATCATAAGCAATGACTGCAAATGATCATCAGATAAATTTGCTCTATATTTTGATTTGAGATACTTCAGTCGAGAAAAAGTTTGTTCGCACACGGAAGTAGTCCCAAACATCGAAATGAATTTACGAGCAAATTTCTTCAAAGTTGGAAACTCTTTTGCATCCAAATATTTATAAAAATCTATTAAGTTTCCTTCCTTGTATTTGTCTTTGATTTGTTCGTTTGCTTGAAGATAATTAATTTAGTCTCATAACTTGGCAGCGCGATAGACATTTGTGTTTGGTCAAGTACAGCAACTCCGTTTTGTTGGCCACGTAGTTTTTCAATATACCTTTATGAAAATGAAAAGGTTTGGGCGAAAACATCATTATGTTTTAAAACCCTCCGCGGGCCGGATAAAATCACTTGGCGGGCCGGGTTTGGCCCGCGGGCCGTAGTTTGGACACCTCTGATCTATATAATTAACCTTCGCAAATTTTAATTTATTTAGTGAAACTCTTGGATCTCCACTATTTAATTAGGTTTTTGTTTCTATACAAAGGCTATAGTTAAGAGAAAATCCGTCCGGTGTTCTAACAGGTTCAATTATAAGTAACAATAATAATAATAAATATAATTCTTCATGCCATTTGACGTAGTTTCTTAGAGGGAGATCCCATTTCGAACATTTTAGTTCGAATAATACTTTTTTCTAATAGTTCAGAAAATAGATATTGCCCATTATTAAAGTTAGCTCCGGATTTCAGAGTAGGGAGTTACATGAATAATGTTATTAGGCAACTGCATGAAAAGCTGGGTTGGCATTAGGTAGATTAATTAAAGAATGTTATGAACTTAGTGACTGAATAAATAAAATCGTATGAAATATCATACTCATTGAATACGATATTTATTAATTCAAATAGGAGTAAAAAAACTTTATAATTTTTTTACATTATGTTAAATTCACTCTTTATAAGTTTTTCCTAATAATTAATTACTTATATTTGTAAGAAACAAAATTATCAGCTAACAATTGAGGTTAATCTTTCAGAATTTCATTCATTTATAAATTTTTCAACTATAGACGTATTAAAAATAAACGGTAAAAATGCGCACATTTTCATAAAATAATTAAAATTTTTAAAAAATTAATCATTAACATCTTAATTAAAAATGTGAAAAAATAAATTAGTCAGCTGTTAAAATCATTCTGTTTTACTAATTCCCCAAAATGTGCACTGTCTTGGGCGGCAAAATGCATATATTTGCGAATTATTAGAGTTGGATCTTATCAAAAAATCTAAGGGAAACTGAGCAAAGCGTTTTATAAAGATCTATATTTCTTTTATTTTGATACAATAATGTATCAAATCTGCCACAGACAGAGATTACAAAAAAAAAAAAAATAGTTGACTGGTCACTCTGACTGCAAATGAAAGAAAAATACACTGCATTTTGAAAAACAAAGTTTCCATGTGTTTCTCCTTGAGTCCACAAACAATTATTCTTTGTTCCAATCCTTGAACCCTTTCGTCAGAAACGCTTAGCATGCATGGCAGCTTTCCAGACCGCGTGACCGGAAGTGGAACCTAAACTCATCACCGCGTGAACAGTAAACAAGAAAGAATCGTAATTGTATTAGGTTTGAGTTTCTGTTTTAGGAAGTCACCTGTTCTCTTTTCTCCAGAGAACCATTCTTCCCCTCCCCTTCTCTTTGTATCCCCCCTTACTCCATTAGCATTGATTGTTTCTAGTCAAACTATTCGATCATCTAGAAATGAAAAAAATTACTATCGGCATATGGTGGTATTTTTTCAGTTATTCGAACTAATTATGAATTCCTTTTATCTAGGGTTTCATACAGCTTTTTATTTTATGTACACAAAGAGCTTCACATATTACTAGAACTGAAAATCCTTATAATTATAACATTAAATCCTAATAAGTATTAATGCCGATTACATAAGAATAATATTCTTGAAGTCGAGTATAAGTTTAAGCCTATTAATTCGATGTTTCGAACTAAAAGTCCGAATTTTCTCTCATTTTTCTTTACTTCTATTCAATTCATTACATAAATTATATTGAAAATGTTGATAGACTTTCTTCACAGCTCTGTAAAACCTAAAATACCACATAAGATTAGTATTTGGGAAAATCTAGAGTGGAACACTCTCGCCGTTACATATCTATGCCTTCACTATGTATACGTTATCAGTATTCAAAATTAATCCAAGAAATATATCCCATCTTCTCAAAAATTTAAAAACATCGGTGCTCCATTTTGAGCACCCTGCATGCATAGACATGAAGGTCAAAATGGGCAGAAAAGAAAAAGAAAAAAAAAACATGTCTGCGACCTTAAACCAGTTTACGGTAGCCAGTCTTTTTCTTGTCGGTGATTATGTACAATTCGGTCCTTTATTTTCAGGAAGACACACTCGGAGGCGCAAGAGCAACATCTGCGAAACAGAAGCCTCCCATTGGTCGTCCGCGGACATCTGCTGGAGGTAGGGCGGCCTAGAGGTTATCGTCTGTCGCGGGTGCCACGTGACTATTGTTTGAGACGCGTGGCCGGCCTGCTGCCTCTGCCCCACCCCCCTTTTCTTCCTTTCTTCTGCGACCCTCTCCCGTTCCGCGATAAGGCTTCCACAGTTTTGAATGAAAGAAGGAGAGGGGAGGGGGATCTGACGTGAAGTGATGATTGAAATGTTTGGGTTTTGCCAGCCATCGGCTTAGTGTTATATGGATAGCTTCGGTTTTGATGTAAAAAGTTGGTAACGAAGTGTTTATTGAGATGCAGATTTTGACAATTCCACTCAGATATGCTTTCTGCGCGGCTAATCATTACAAAAGTTAAATATTGATAGCAGGGGAACAGTTCTATGTGGAAGTGTTCAATCGTGTGTCTACGTTCCACCTTGTATTTTTATTTCATTCTGTATTGCCCTGCATAAACAATTTCGATAACGTCACAAAATATATATCGTTTTGCAGATGTCTAATCAATTGCATAAGTTTTTATAAGCAATTGCTTAATTTTCTGGAAGGGAATTACTTTTTTTAAGGGGTAGGAGGTCATTGTTTTGATTTCCATTCGGAATATAAAATGATGCAATCGCAAGCTCTTACAAGTAGAGTCAAGGGATGTGCCGTAGCGTACATGCATGAAAGATGAATTGTAAGAAGTTTCTGGCTGTTTAATCAGCGCTTAAACAATTCTTAAAATAATTTTCATTCAAGAAATTTTAATATCTTTATTGATTCCAAATATTTAAACCTAAAAATTTGAATGTGTTTTTCCCGAATGTTTTTCGTTCATGTGTAAGCACAATTTTTTCTAATAATATGAGTTCTGGAAATTCACATCATATTCGTTCAAGTTTCAAACACTTTATTTAAAAAAGCATACCTGAAATATTAATTTTCGAAAAGTTGGAAAGTAATTACTTTGTTACACTGCATAAAAAGAGAATCCTTGGAAATATAATAAACCTAAATTTTGCTCATCGAAGATAATTGAACAGTAAAAAAATAGTAAAAAAGAAAAGTATGTCATAAGCATTTACATTAGAAATTTTTCAAAAACAATATAATAATTGGAAATCAGTCATGTTATTATGTATTAGTGATTAGGGTTTTGGCTGTGATTGATATAACACATCTTAAAATAGTTGGCCAGATAGACAATCAAATGATAAATACCGTTTATATTATTCGAATATATTAATGTATTTAACGTTCAGTTATTTATCATTCGAAGATATAAATACTTTTATATTAAGTATCTAGACATGATTGCTATGAATTACTTCATTTAAAATATATTTCAATTAAAAAAATAATTGAATTATTTCAAAAAATGTTCCTTACTCATCAATAAAACGATGGTGAAGATATAGATTAAATTTTTATTATTATTTTACTACATTGCATAAAAATATGTATGAGAAAATCAATTTTAATTAGTAATGAAAAAAATGAGTAAAATAATTGCTTATCACATTAGAAATAAAAGGTGCATAAAGATTTAATTAATTATGTATTATGAAGAAGCCAGAGTACGATGGATAGTCTTGAAGAGAGTAATTTTAAAAAGCAAACAATTTTTAATCAGAAAATTTTCAACAGGTTTTTTTTTTCATTAATACAAATTTTATCATTTTTAAATTTAATGTACACTAACCTTTTGATTATTTATTTTATGATAGAAAATGTTCGTACTACAGATGGGATAATTTCTAGACAAATAAGAAAAACTTGGATTGTATATATAAAAAGGTCAACATTATTAAATATGGAAAAAATTAAAAAGATCCCAAGTCACGACAGAAAAAATAACAAAAGAAAAAAACATTGGCAGTGCGAACACCAAATCTAGATAATTTGTAGATAGAATTAAAGTATTCTTATTCTGTAAACTGTAGATAAAACTCATAGTTATATCAAATCAATCATATTTAGATAAAGCATAATTAGATAAAACTATTGGTCTCTCCAAATTTATCAGACGATTAAATTTACCTCAACAGTTAGTTCACGAGGCGAAGATTATTTAATTCTACTATTCATTTGAGATACATTAATATCATTACCAATGAAAAGTGATCTAAATTTTATCTGAAATTCTTTTTTCAATCTTTAACATAGAATTGCTTTGCAGATGTAAAACTGTTTTCACTACAAAGTGCGACTTATTGCTGGAAAACCAGCCCTTTAAAACCTTTTCCCTCTATTGCACATATTGTCATATTCGGGCATTTCTTAGAAAGATTTCGATGGCACAATTTTGAATTTATTTCAGATAGCTTTAAGAAATTCTAATACTTTATTCATTTATTGGTTAAATTTCATTAATATTCGCGAGGTTGTTTACAGTTTCTCCATACATAACTTATGAACTTTTTAATAAATAGAAATATTAGTATGACTAAAAAGATAAAAGAAATATTGTGTCGACCTATCTCAGGGTATATGTAGTCGAATAACAATATCTTGATATTATTCTTCTATGAAGAATTCTTTCTTTTTGACATTTTTGAAATTCACACTTTTATGAATTCCGCCATTCACATTTCGATCAAGGAAATTATTTAATTTTAGTTTTCTTTTCTTTCATCAGACAGAGAAGTGAATTCTCTAAGTTTTTGCCACAAAACAGTTCATTTACAGTTACAATTAAGCATTTATAGTAAAAAATAATGAGCAACTTGTTTTTATAAATAAATTATTCCCTCATTAATGATGCATCGCATCATCAAAAATGCTATTTAGATATTTAAAAAAGATATTTAGCAAAGGAGTAGAATAATTTTTAGAATCTATACGGTATGTTAAGTTTAGGAAAAAAATAATATCTGCTATCAGTATTCGTTTTATTAAGTTTTAAAATTATTCTTCATTATTTAATTCCCTCAGTTCTCGACACATTCAGATTTTTACAGTGTCTCACAAAAGTGATGGGACACTTGTGCTTTACAAAAGGAAAATGTAATAAAATAAATAAATAAACATGTAAAAATTTTTTGTGGGTGTATTTCATACTTAAATTTTGTAACAATTATTACATAGCATACATTTTGTCAAAATATTAAAATATTAATTTAATAAAAATATAATTGTTTAGAACGGAGCAAAAATTAGCTCACATAAGTGATGGGACACCATTAGATATGCAACAAAAATCGTCTGAAATAAGCAATAAAAATATTTGGGGGTTTTTTATTTTTACTCAAAAGCAATTGGCAATAATTTATAAAATCGTCTGCAGTATTTCTCTCCAGATTGCTTTGGAATTTTTGTGTTTTTTAGCTCTGTGCAGCCATGAATGCTAAATGGAAAGAAACTTCGCCTAAAATTCGAAAATTATTTATTAATTTGCATATTGAACATGGAAAATCTATTAGAGAAACTGCTGAAACAGTTAATTTGAGTCATTCAACAGTTTTCAACATCATTAAACGATATAAAAAGAATCATATGACTCAGGATAAAAGAAGACCTGGCCGAACATCAAAGCTATCTAATGGATTAAAGCGAATTATCGTTCGAATTATTAAAAAAAAACACCAAGAATGAGTGCTTCTAAAGTTGCTGCTGATTTACAAGCATTATATGGAGTAACTGTTAAACCTGAGACTATTAGAAGAGTAATTCGATCTGCTGGATATCACGGTAGAGTAGCCAGGAAAAAATTCTTCGTAAGTGAAAACAATAGAAAACTCAGACTTGCATTCGCAAAGTCCTACATAAATAAGAATTCTGATTTCTGGAATAAAGTTATATTTGCTGATGAGGGTAAATTTAATATATTTGGTTCTGACGGTAGAATCTTGGTGTGGAGAAAACCCCAGGGAAGAATTTCGTTAAGAGATCTTGGTGCCAACAGTAAAACATGGTGGAGGAGGAGTTATGGTATGGGGGTGTATGTCGTCCGCTGAAGTCGGTAATCTTATTTTTATTGACAGTATAATGGATCAGTACAAGTATATCGACATTTTAAAGCAAAATTTGAAATCTTCAGCACGAAAATTGGACCTTCATAAAGATTTTAAATTCTACCAGGAAAATGATCCCAAGCACATTGCTTAAAACGTTAGACTCTGGCTGCTGTATGACTGTAATGAAATAATAAAAACACCACCACAATCTCCTGACTTAAATCCCATAGAGAATATTTGGCAAGAATTGGAATCAAGAATTCGCAAACACACCATTTCTTCAAAACAACAGTTAAAATCGATGCTTCAAGAATAATGGGGTAAAATCACTCCAGAAATCTCAGAAAAGTTAGTCAAATCCATCCCAAGAAGATTAAATCATGTTTTAAAAGTAAAAGGAAATCCAACAAAATATTAAAAACTTTTAAAAAGTAAAATTTTTTGATAAATATTTGATGGAAAAGTAAGTGCCCCATCACTTATGTGAGCCATTTTTTTTTTTGCTCCTTTCTAAATAACTGTATAATTTATTAAATTTATTTTAATATTTTGACAAAATATATATGATGTAATAATCGTAACTAACTTTAAATATAAAACACATCCAAAAAATTTTTGTACATGTTTATTTATTTATTTTATTACATTTTCCTTTTGTAAAGCACAAGTGTCCCATCACTTTTGTGAGACACTGTATGTCCATTATAATTAATTCATCGTAATTCATATTTATTTGGACTTTTTAATAATAATTTATCACAAATCTGGTAACAAAAAAAATTGATAGAAAATATATAACTTTTTATCTGTAAATAGATTTAGAATCCTAAATCTACTTACAGATAAAATTAAATTAACAATATTATTCGATATAGAACAAATACAAAAAAATGTGGTTTAATTGTTTGCATTAAAAAAGAAAGTTTTACATTGCATTTTTCTAAAATTTTTATTATGTTATAAGAAATCTGTTATACAACGAATTGACGACAAATGCTTAAGAACAGTACTCGTTTGTGAATATGGAGTTCATATAATGTTTATTGTTTTGTGAAACAATTTCTCGTCTTTCCTCATCGTCTAGTTCGTTCAATATTACAATTATAGCTTTTTCAAACATAATCATAAGGTGATTTAATTTTGATATCAGATTAGAGAAATTCACCTTAGTCACAAAGTGGAATTTTAAAAAAATAGTTGCAATCCATTTTTGTTGCATGAGTAAGTAAAAGAATTAATTCAAGAAATGAAATTTCGTTTACAATTTAGTTTAGTTATATTCATGTCTCGTTTCAAAGCAACACTAGGGCTTCTTTAGGACGGACCTTGTCATTTTAAACCTCTGTCAGATGGCGAAGACGACACCTGAGCTGGCAAACTTCTCTCTACACTGAAACACGCCATCGGGAGGGAAACTTTGTTTTAAAGTTGTTGTTCTTTGTTTGAATATCAATAATTATAAATGAATATAACAACCTCTCAGTTAAATAAAGCCAGCCTTGTTTTAACAAGAAATAAAAAATAGCAGCTAAATTTCCAATTCATCACAGTTGCAAGGGTACAATGAGATCGCGTCTAAAAATACGAAGTATATCGAAAACAATTAGATAACACATCTCACAATTTTTTCCTAAAAAAAAAACACCCTGAAAATTTGGTACTAGAAATATATAATGGTTAAGTATTTACCGAAGTTTGTATTTATCTGCATTTGTTTTCTTTCAAATACCTCAAATTTCGAGTGTGTGTGCAGCATACCTGTTTCCAGATACCTTCAATTTTATTAGTTCATTACATTAGTAAATGCTTCGTATTGTTGTTCTAATAGAGCTCTATAATACCTACATAGCCTTGAAAATCGTCAAAATTAATCATAGCGCAAATGCAAGTATGTTATCTGCAGATACATAATTACAAATCTGCATCCACTCATAAGTTAGTTGATGCGACGAATTTTTGTAAATTTTAAGTACTCTCGCAGTTATGATGATTGTATAATGTGAAAATGAAGTGAACAAATCTGGTTCATTAATAGTTTTTATGTTAAAAAATAAAATGAAATATGTTCCATGTACCAAGAAGCTCAATTTGCTAACATGATCAAAATGACCGGTTTCAGCAAAAGCAAGCATAAAAAAAAAATCCCCGTAAATCTAATATTAAAAAAAAAATTAAGCATGACTGATCAGATTACGTAAATAAAAACCGGCATTTCGATAGATTTATTATCGTACTTCCATGTTGGCAATTTTAGTTTGTGACAAGGTTATACAACCTTAGGGTTAAGTAGAATATCTTGCATTTATAAAAAAAAAAATTGTCCCTGGTAACTGTGTATGTATATATAGATTGCATATGTATATATGAAACTATATTGTATATTGATATGGCAACTGTATATATATATATACACACGCACACACATATATATATACACACACACATACATACATAAAGTTCAGACCTTTAACATAAAAATTCTTCATTTCTTTCAAGATAATGTATTTCAGTTTAGTATCGATAATCATTTTCATGCCACAATACAATTAAATGGAAGGACACTATAGAAAATTTATCGAGTTAGCCTTAAAAAAGTTTTTCCAGCTACTTATATGATGACATGCATCGATATGAATTCAGAAAGAGAGTGAGCTTATTGATCCATTTAAAAAGGCCATTTTTCATACCTTCTGTGTAATCATATTGCCATACTTAAAATACTTCGTAAAAAATAATCCAAGATTTCAAAATGATTATTCAATTTTTTTTAAATCCATGCTTTTTAATATAAAAGCAAGTAATATTTAAATTCTCTATCTTTTATCATGGCAATAGTTTATAAGTTGCCAAACAGATAAGCTAATCCTTTTTTTTTTTTTTGTATAGTCATTTTTATCAATACAAGTCATAATAAAGTTATTTCGAAATGTTATAGCTGTAATCTCAAAACTTATTCTAATGTAAAACTGAATAAAGACTTAAACAAATAGTAAGAAGAAATCCAATTTCTCATGCTTCAAAATGCATTCACAACACAATGTTCTATAAATACATGAAGGATAATATTGTGTATGCTATCGTATTATGCATAAGGAGCATATATATGCTGAAAAGTTTCCAAAATTTGATGACACATGAATTTAAGTGGTTGCAATAATTTTTTTTATCCTCAAAAAGAAGGCTATTAATATGGTTATTCTATTATTTTAGCGATGTAGAAAATTTGAAAGCAGACATGGATTAGACTTAAGGATTCTAATGAACAGTACAGAAAATAAGACTATGTATGCTTTTCACATAAATGAAAATGAGAAATAAGATGGGATGGTAAAATAATCAAAACCAATGCAATGATTTGGCTCTAGAAGCCCATTGGGATAAAGGAATAAGAGTCGTTACATTTCATTTCTTGGGATATGATGGTGCTCTAAAGACATTGCAAAAAATATATATTATGGTATTTTTAATCGTAGAATTATTCATACATCTTGGTATTTTCCTACAACTTCAGTTTAAAATCTAATCCTAAAACAGCTATTGCCATATATCGAGTCTTTTCTACAAATGTTTTTCATAGAGCATTTAAGAAAAGACTTCATAAGACTTATGGTTTGGAATAGTTATGCGAAACTTACAAAAGGAAACAAAAGCGCATATACAGTTATATGATGCATTGCATGGTTAAATGCGATTGTTTGAAAGTTCTATCGTATGTCATAGCTGGTTTATCTGTATAATCTGCGAAAACCTTGTACAGACTTTAAAATGTATAAAAAAGCATTTCCATTGATTTGTATTTTTTCTGCAAACTGAATTGAAGGTTAGCAAATGAATACGAGGATATTTATTTTATTTGAAAGACACTACAGTACACTTATTATATTTACACCACAGTATTTACTACAAGAAATGCTATGCAAACACCACAGAATTTACTTAACTATTAATGGATAACCCTTAATTAGAAGTGGAATGGGAAATTTATTTATTACATGTTTCTTAATTTGCTAATTTATGTCACAAAAAGTGTTATGGAAATTGAGATATAAAATCATAATTAAGAAAAGGGCAATCAAATTTAATATTATGATTCCACATTAACACTGAATTCTAAGAATAAAATATTCTAACAGCCTCTGTACACATATATCCTCCCTTCCCCCAAGCATTCACTTTAACAAAGTATAAAGAGCAAACACGGTTTTCATCTAAGTGATTGAACAAGAAAGTAATTCAATTTCAAACTGCCTATTCTTTATAGAAAACAAGAAAGAACAACACAAATTTGATATCATCATTAAGTTTATTACGAACAGACAGCAGACATTTATTAAACTTTACATCAAAATCTTCGTTTACCTATTTGCAAATGTTTCCTTATTAAAACAAAAGATTTGTTTATTGTAATTTCCTCATCATGCTACTTGCGACTTTTCATTTAAACAGTAGATACAAAGGACAAATTAGCACACAGCAAGAAGATATGTACAAAATTGTCTATACAAAGAGATTATACATTAATAATATACATTCAACAACCCACATGAAAAAGCATAAAAATTATCCAAAAATAGATTGTAACTTTCAAATGATAACTACAATAAAAAAGAATTGACAAAGAAATTAAATCTTCTAAGTGTAAAAAAGCAAACATACAAGAAAACATGAATGAAATTAAGTGAATACATATACATAATGAAGATGATTTCATACAATACACACAAAAAATGATAAATACACAAGAGCTGCCTAAATTTCATATAAAAATCAATAACAATCTTTGGAATAAAAATAAATACCTGATCAAATTAAAATTTTTAAAAATGACTGCTAATTTAAATAATAGTATTTTCACTGTATTAGAAAATGATATAACATATGTAATCAATTGCATTTAAATCTTTAGTTATTACTTCTCCCTATCTTTAGTATTACAAATACTAAAAAAACTCCTTAGATATTTTTTGAATTCTTTAAAGTTAACTCCCATTGCTACATAAGTAGGAACTATATATCTGCGATTAATTTAACCAAGCTGCTCTGAAAAAACTGAAAACAGCAGGACAAAAATACACAGTCAATCATTGAAGCACGACAGTATCTGCAGTTCATTTTTTAAAAATATGTATATTTAGAGGAAACAAATTTATAATAGTAGATAGTGGAAACAACATGGGAGTAGATCTCATCACAAAATGTAGAAAATTTTGCATAATCACATCCAATCCACAGACGTATTTTAAAGATCATATTCATTTGATAAGAAATTTTGCAAGTTTCAGGAACCACTTTTTACATGACTAATGAAACATATCTCAAAACAAAGAACATAAGATTGCATTGTTTAACTAGATTGCACACTTCTTGACACTTGTTTAAAAACATAAAAACATATCAATACTCGTACATGAATACCATTTTGATTCAATTGACAATCACAAGCTATACCAATCTGTTACATGTACATATCTTTTGTACCAGCAGATACATACATCATATATAATATATATACTGCCCATAATACTGCACGCCAACATATCATTGATGAAATGAAATGCGGTTTTGATGAAATCACAAAATTATTATAATTGTATATAAACCAATGAATTAAAACCAAAGAAATTATCCCACGAAGGACAAGTTAAGTCTTCAATCACAAATGAACATGAAGAGCCAGGCTAGCACTGATGTTCACTGACTTCAAGCAAAGCATTGGCAGTCAGCAAGAACTTCATAATTGTTTAACAGAAGTGCTCTTCACTAGTAATTTGAAGAGAAGTTTACGTATAGTTAGCTAGCCTCCAATTGAACACACATTCACACAGCACACGAAAAGGTTTCCACTCTGACGAAAATCACAAAAGAAATTCCAAAGATGAGGTATGTTTATGTGGTATCAATTCGGACATCATGAAAGAGATTCACTTCATCCACTCCTTTCCCTTGAGTGGAGATAGATTCTTGTCTCACAAGGAGGAGTTGATGGGGTCCAATTGGTTGAATGAAGTCCTCCAAACAGGAATCAAATGTTTGCTCTACACCAAGGCAGGAAAAACATAAATTCTTAGCATTTGCCCAGAACCAGTTTTAGAGCTACAACTCACAGAAAATAATTAGTTTTAGGTGAGTTGTAACTCTAAAATTGGTTCTGGGTAAATGCTAAAGGCTATTTTTATGACTTGGCCAGGACAGCACCCAGTGTTATGGCACCCAAAGCACTGACTCCTAAACAGATGATGTTCCTCAGAGATGGCCACTTATCCCTATCAGGTCCATTGTCAATACCTCCTCCTTCGTTGAAGTGGACAAGACCTTCCTACAAAGAAAAATGACAAATATAGTAAATGCAGAAGCGATTTATCATACATAACTTTTAATTATTTCACATTTATTCTTCTAAAAAGACTATTAAAATATGACATACTAAAATGAAAGTGGGACAGTAAATGAGCAGAATTGATATGCTGCAAAAAGTTAGTCACACAAAGTAATCTTTATAATTTTTTTTTTTTTGCATTATTTGAAAACTATACTTTGCAACATATATTCATTCTCATAAACATTGGATTTTGAATATTAACTCACCCAATACCCATTACCGACAAAAACTGAATTATAAAATTCCAAGTCCGGAAGAATACCTGATCATTGATATTCATATGGTCATTTCTGCTTCTCTTAATGATACACCATAGTTAAAAAACGTAAAGACTTTTTGATATAAGCAACCACCTAATGGAATATTCTTGAGTTCAATTACACATAATTAAGCAGCTACAAATGGAATTCAAACAAATTAATTTTGACCTCATAAAATGTTACAAAACCTACAAATTCTAAACAGCAATTATAAGCATAATAATGGTCATTTAAATTTAATAAATTGTTACCGAATAATAAACATCCTAAAATGAAACTACTAACACAAGTAACAATTCATTTTGTTTTGTCATAATATTATATCGAGACCAAGAAATGTAATCCTTCATCACTCCCCATTGAGGATGGCCATGACTGGAGATTACGTAGAGAACTGTTAAGTAGTTAATATAATACTCAATAGATGGCGCTTTTATCCGATTTTATATAAGAAAAAGAATCGTCTATTTGTATAAAGTTGACTGATTGATTCTAAAAAACAATTACAGCTAAGTTCCGTTTAAATTGGTAAAGAAAATATATTTTTAAATTATCATCAAATTTAAAATGAAGCTTCGTATGCATGATTACCAGACTTAGTTCATAAATCCGTAAGTATTATTGAAGATTAAAGATTTACAACTTAAGGACAAATTGAAGGCAAGAAGTACAAAGGAAGGATCAATCAACAAATCATTAAAAACCTATAAGCGCGGGATTCCTACGAATTTTTTGACTAATGACTTTTTTCAATATTAGTTCGATGCATATGCCATTGATTGACATTAAAGACAACTTAAAATATCTATAATTAATTACATTTCATACATTTTTAAATATAAATAATTAAGGCTCGACATTTGGCAATTTTAATTTTTAATTTATTTAAAGACTTGCATTTAATAAAGATACAATTTCAAAATTATAATAGGAGATTCTCAATTCAAAAACTGCACCAAATGGAATATTAAGAATGGATAATTAATAAGAATGGATATATTATATATCAAAAGATGTATAATAAATTAGAGTTAATTCTAATAATTGCTAATATTTCCAGAAGTTTGGGATCGTCCAAAAGGTGTTTAAAATGTTACTGATTGAATTAAACAAAAATTTATTTAGCAAAGCAAAAATTTCATTTAATACAGCGTATGCAATAAATGTCATTACAGTAATATATTTTCGAATTACGTAATTTCCATTAGTGGAGGAGAACAAATAATTATTAATTTTAGCATTATAACAAACAAAAATAATAGAAATTAAATGAGAATAACATGAAGCTGTGAAAAGGTGACGGTTCCACTTTTAAACTGTCTATTAATACTAAAGTTCTGAAATTAGCGAACTTCTGTTTTATGTATGTCTTAATTTAAAAAAAATGAGAATTACTAATGCTTATAAATTAATTTCAGCCATTTTATGTCAATATTTAATGCATATTCAGGACTAAACAGGCGTAAAGGTATAAAGCGTAGTTTTTCCTCAGGCTATCAATCTGAATTATCGGTCGAAGGGATAAAAAAATAATAAATCTATAAACAAGCATTGCCTAAGCAGACCGGAAACGAGAACAACTGATCCCACAGTTGAAGTCATGGGCATGAGGGGCAAAAGAGAGGGAGGGCCACAAGCAAACAAGGAGGGGAAGGGGGAGAAGTCTTTCACTTCAAAGACGCGAGTAGTTCTAAATGTATCTGTGTCATGCAGAGAAGAGCGGAAGTGACTCGGGGAAGTAAGTAATCAGGAACTTATTCTTAGAACGAAACTTGGTACGCGGAAAAAATACAACTCTGCTATGTTTGAGTAAACGGTACACGATTCCAAATTAATAATACATCTCTGCTATGTTTGAGTAACGGTATATGACTCCAAGTTCAACATTCTTTGCGAAACATAGAATGAATGCTTTAAAAGTTCTTGAAATTCTGTGTTGAAAATACTCTCCGCACTCAGTGCGTTAATATAAATTCAGTAGTTGTTTTGATTTTTCATAAACAAATCGAAAGAAAACTATAAACATTGTTTGGAGAAATCAATTATGTTTCAAGTGTTTACAATCAGCACAGCAACAAAATATTTACCAAATATGAATTGATATGCAGAGTGTAAAGCGTATTTCATTAAAAAATTACCAACAATTCAAGGAAGCATACGATTGCAAAATCACTACAGTATATGTATATTTTTAATAAGCCTTCAATCGGATAAACTAAAATTTAAAGGGGGTGTAAGCCATCGAATCTGAATGCACAAGTGGTTGCTTAGTCTAATTAAAAATTCTAAAAAAAAAAAAAAAGTCAAATGTGACAGAAATAAGTAAAAACTGACAATTAATTTTCATTCCCACCTTAGTCCACTCATCTTGACACTTTTAATGGTTGATAACAAAAATTGTCTGTAAATCTAATACAATTATAGTATTTAAGCACAAAAACAAACACCATTCGTTCAAATGTAGAAACTAAAACACAGATAACAATATCTTCTGATATACCATATTATAACCACCCACGCGCAGCAATGTGGACTCTACATAGGACACTGGAAAAAAAATGCAACACAAGACTTTCCCACGTTTGGGTGTGGACTCCACCAAGTGCTTTCTTTGGTAGCCCCCCCC
>JAPMOQ010045622.1:0-11738 GCA_026543055.1 Argiope trifasciata | reverse complement strand
AAATTAATTCACTCGATCAAAATTTTAAAATCAAATTTTAAGCAAAATTCTGTTGTTATAGAATTTTTCTTCAGTTCTTACCAATTAAAAAAAAACGTTTTTTTAATATTATTTGCAACAATGTATTTCATTCATGTAAAGAACATCAAAATATCTCTAATTTTTCAATAAATCGATTGATAATATCACGATGTTTTACAATTCTGATTAGGAAATTCGGTTTTCCTCTTTTATAAATGTCAGTATAAATACAAGAACGAGTTTCTCGTTAATGAGTGTGAATGCTATACATTCTTTAAAAAAGTTTTTGAGTTCAAGTTTCATGAATGATGAGACAAGTTTTGTCTGAAAAATATTTTTCTTCATCTAGTTCACATTGATTCGTTTTATATTGCGGCACTTGGAATTTTAATTTGCTTTATGAAAACGAAGCATGTTTTATTTTCATGTTTATTTTCATAATTTTCACTTTTGCGCTAGTTTAATTTGGGAGCAAATATCTTTTTTTTGTTTTTTTTTTAATATTATACAAGTGAATTATTCCTTTCCTAATTTATTATTTGGAGGATTTTAAAATGTCAGTTTTTATAATGGATTATAAGAATTTATTTTTATAGTAATTTTAGGAACAAAAGTATTTATAGAAGGATTGTACTCGCTTTTCCAAACTGCATATATTTGTTTATTCTAATATAGATTTAGTTTAGTTATATTAACGTCCCGTTTAAAGCAACACGAGGGCTCTTTTGGGCTGGACCTCGTTATTTTGAACCACGGTCAGATGACGAGGACCACACCTGAACTGGCACCCCCCTCTCCACACCAGCGGGAGGACACCCTCTCCACACCAGCGGGCCTGACAGATTTAACGTGCAACAGACCCCCTCACACGATGGTTCTTCGGTGGAATCGAGTCTCGAACTTTAAACCCTCCGGTTCCGAAGCCGAGACTTTACCACTGGGCCACCGCGGCTCCAACTAATATAGATAATAACACAGATAATTTTCAATTTTTTTAAATTAATAGTTCTTTACTTTAAAATTTGATCTTACATAGATAATTCCTTCAATGTATTGAATGTAGCTTGCCTGTAAAAAGTTGAATGTGTCACTAGAATCACATGATATTAGACTGCTTTTAATGTAAGTTAGATGATGCTAGTGGATCAAAGTTAAATTTATATCCATTTGTTACACATTACACACGATTGCAAAGGCATAAACAATGGCAAAGAGGATAAAAGCCTAATTTGACCCTTTTGTATCAATTAAAATTTTATTATAGATGTTTCCACCCATTGCTTCCTATCTTTATTCCTACTCGACAAATGCCCTGATTTGTTTGAACTCGAATATTAGCAATTAATTCATTAGAGTCTCAAATAATGAAAGGGCATCATTCTGAAAATCATACTTGGAGCCGCGGTGGTTTGGCTTCAAAACTTGAGATTTATATGTTTTATACCCAATTTCTCCGATGAACCATCGTATAAGTAGGTTTTGCGCACATTTTATCTTTCCAGGCCAAACGTCTTCTAGCTGGTATGGTGCAAAAGTTTGGAGAGGTGGTGCAAGATCAACTGCCATTTAGTCATCCAACCGATATTCAATATTACGATATCCGTCATAAAATAACCTTAGGGTTAATTTAAAACGAGTCTTCACAAAAACTGAACTGAAATCTTACTTAGAATCTTTAAAAATAATTCGGCATTTTTTAATTGTTCATTTTTTTAACACAATGCACATTTGACGCCTAGAAATGATTAATTCTCGTTTTTAATTTTAATTAAATCGTTAACTCTCACTCTATGATTACTTTAAAAAAAGCGCTTCTGTATAATGTGGGCTAAAATAATTGTTTCCGATTTTTTTAAAGGTACTTGGTAAGTAAAATTAGGAGAAACTTATTCAAAATTTTTCCTAAAAGAATATAAATCAGTTTTTACAAAAAAATATGACTTATGTACTGCGAATTAATTATTGTTTTGTTTATTTATACATTATGATTTTACTTCATTAAATTTTATGCTTATTGTATAATTAATTTTTATCTTTAAAAAATGGGGAAGATAATGAGGCATTTTAAACAACTCGTGAAAAAAATTTCCTTATTTTTATCATGATTTAAACGTCATATGATTATCAAAGATTTTAAAAATTACATATAACTGAATTGTGCAAGTCCTTAAAAAGTTATTTGTATTAATTTGAAAATTATTGCTTACTTTTTACTAGTTTGAATGAATTCAATATGATTTTCTTCTTCAGTCAATAAATTTCTTGGGTTTTCTGAAAATTAAAAAAAATAACTATCACGTATCAATAAAACAAACAATTGAAATCAAATCAAGACAATGCAGGGAATTTTTAATTTATCATGAAAATGAAAGATTGAAACCAATTTTTTTTCAAAAATCATTCATAAAAATTTATTCTACGATTTTTCGGGCTTATTAGATTAAATTATTACAATATGATTTGAAGTTATTGCATTTCGTGATGGATAATGTAAGAAAAAAAGTTTAAGGATGATAAATAAAATTCGATATAAAGACTTATGAACGAGCAAATTAAAAAAAAAATAAAACTTTTATATTAATAAACTAGCCCTACAACTAGTTGAAGGCATTTTAATAACACATCATTTACATCATAGACGCTACCATATAATTTTTACACGGTCGTATAATATCTAAGTAATTGCTTTTTAAATTGTTGCAATTGCCGAAAAGAAAATGGAGACCTTCCAGGAAGTAATTCCTCATAGTTTAATGACTTGTACATCGGTTTAACGCTGCTGCTCCATCAGAAGAATGTCGAGCCGGCATTGTGAAATATGACTTCAACAATCAGTCTTCATAAAGCGTTTATAGTTGAAGAAGTACGTTTTACGGTAAAAATATTCTGATACTTGGATAAGCCTGGAATATTTGATCTTGAAAATGCAAAGATTTTCTTTAAAAAATAATACCAATGGTAAGTTTTTGTATTTATGTATTTCAAGATATTTTAGCATATATTCAATCATAAACCTAATATGAGAACTTGCTAACCAAATTCTATTTAATTTTTAGAATAATAAACTAATCTAAATGATTCATAAAATATTGTGGATGATAATTTTGGAAGACTTTGAAATACTTCAAAATTCTCCATCAATTTTATGTAATCAATGAAATTAATTTGAATTGTTTTATGGTATGTCCAAAAAGGAATAAAATAATAAAATGCTCGATTGTTTTATTTTTTAACATAAACAATTTTTAATACGTAATTTTTTATTATTTTACTTTCATTATTTTACTCTTTATTTATTATTTTACTCTTTATTTATTATTTTACTTTTAATATTTTACTCTTTATTTTTTATAACTTTGCTCTTTATTTTTTTATTATTTTGCTCTTTATTTTTTATTATTTCGCTGTTTATTTTTCACTTTTAGTTGTATACAATTTAATAATTTTTGATATAGAATAACTCCAAAATAAATAAAAATCCTAATTAAAATAACTTAATGCTTAGAAGTATATTTGATGCTTATTACTGGAACTATGCATGCATGTTCTTTTGAATAGTAGAAGACAAATCAATTACATAATGATGACATACGCATGATTCAAATGATGTATTTAAGTACTGTCGATTTATAAGGGGTTATATCTTCATGATTTGATATAAGTTATATAGTATGATTAATGACATAAATTGATTTGATATAAAATACCTGCATAAATGGATATATTTGCATGATAATAATGAGTTTACATAAACTATCTGCATAAGTTGATATAATTTATATTGTATGATTTTTGTAATAAATTTTAAATTAAATTAAATATGTTCAATAGTTAATTTTTGATTACATTTTATATTAAAATTAGAAAAGAAGTTTAAATTTCTCAAGTAATTTTTATTTTATTACATTAATTATAAACCTTGCGAAATTGCAAACATTAAAAATGCAATAATACAAATAAAAGAAATGAAACTAACTTTTTTATGAATGCAAAAATGAAAAACATTCATTGTCATTCATCACGTTGAAATTTCTGGTTCTAGCATATTTGTAAATTTATTACAAATGTATTAAATCTGTGGGGAAAATTATATAATATACAGGTCGTAAGATTTTAAATGAATTATAAAATCAAGAAATGTTGATTTGAAAAATAATTTAATTCGAAAAAAATGTCTATCTTCGCATTTATTTTGAAATTCCGAAAATTAACCCAATAAAGCGTCTGCAAAAGCAGGTCGGAAATTTCTTCTATTTTTTCAAAAGTCAAATCTTCGGATATAAGCAACCAAATAAAAATAATAACTTTCTGTCTGCACGTAAGAGAACATATTGATCATATGGCTTTACTAAATCATTCTTATATATATATATATATACGCATAATCTCATCTAAAATATGGCAATTTTCGCTTTGAATAACATTATCTAAACATATTCAGTAGCTTTACAATTTTGTGAGCTGTTTCACTCAAAATCTTGTCGGTTAAAATAATAGTAAATGGGTATTTGATCTCCTTAGAGTGATAAAATATTCAGTAAACTCTTTGCTTTTTCATCCAGTATTATAAACTCTTTCCCAAGTAAGGGACTAAAGTTCATGAGATAAATTTATTTTTCATTTCTTTTACGTAAAAATAAGATTTTTTTTTTCTCCGAAAGCCTTTAAGCGAAAAAGTGATGCACTGTTTAATAATTTTAATTATTTTCCATAATGCCTTCAAAACCAATTTCTACCTTTTTTATGATCATTTTTTGGTTTTCTTGTAAATATTTTGAGATTGGATACATTTCAGCTTTTACTAAAAATTATAAGATAATTTTCCTTCTTTTCCCTTACTTAGAATTTTAAAATAATTTTTTACCACTTATTGTATTAAAACATAAAAACTATTTTTAGTTAAAATTCGCTTATAACCTCGAATATATTATAACGTAAATACCCTTGCCTGCTGCTTGAAATAATGTCATTTATATTATGAAAATAACCTGAAATTAAAACGATAATTTTTAAATTTGTTTTTGGTTTACTTAATTGTTTTGTTCCCAATTTTTTTTCTAGTTTGAAAATATGTATTAATGAGTTTCTCAAAATAATTTGTCTATTAACAAAGCATGACGTTTTTCTTAGAATTTCTTTTCTTTAAAATATTATTTTTCCTTTAAATGAATGATTTTGATTTCAATGTAGAATGATTGATTCACTTAAAAGTTTCAATATTTCATAAATAAGAAGGATTTCTTATAAATACGTAATGTCAAGGAGTTTTTTTTACCAGACCGAAAATCTCATTGAAAATTATTATGTACTTATATTACTTTAATACATCGATGCTTTTTTTATTATTACTGTTTTTAAATTTTTTTTCCTAGATATTTCGTCTGAAATATTTTTCGTGTTTTATTTAATGGCATAAAATAATTTTATGCCTTGAAAATATATAAAATAATTCTTAGCAGATTTTCACTGACATGAAAGCTGTACTCTACTTCATTAGCCTTAAGCGTTCTCGGTATATAGTGTTTAGAAACCTTGGATTCAAGTTTCTTGACATCAAAGTAAAACAAAATATGTAAATATCCAATCAATCCTTTTTGGTTTGGTATTGTAATTTATCTTGTTTATTTTTCTTATGAATATACATGGAATAAATAGTTAATGCTTTATGGCTGTTTAAATGGAAGAAAATCACTTAATTAAATATGTTATGAATTTTAATGTAGCAGTGAAACACACACGCATATATATATATATATATATATATATATATATATATATATATATATATGTATAATATTTAAATTCCGGATAGCTCGGGAGGAGATTTTTAACTGGTACATAAGGTTACTTCAAATATATATGATTTTTCCTTTTTTTAGTGCTGGAATTCCCAAACTTTTAAACATTGCGACCCATTTTGTAGAAACCGAATCTATATCGATCCACTTCCTTTAGGGTATTTCTCTGAGATGGACATTAGATGTCCTCTAGGTAAGATGAAAAAAGTATTTATTTTATATCATAATAATTTTTTTATTGAGAACCACTTTTTGTCAAATATAGTAAATGTTTATCATGTGATAAAACAACTGTTTTGAAATTAACAAATTCGCAAACTGAATTGAATATTTAGTGTGACAGGAAAATTTTTAATTAGGTGGGCAGGGTTCCGATTGAATTAAGCCTCTTGCTTGCGTATTGCGTTTTTGACTTACTATGTAGTTTGAAGACAAAATTAGAAATTGTGGAAATATACGTATACACTCAAGATTTTGCCATGGCTGATTAAATAATAACGGGCGACTAATTAATCGGAACCTTTGATGTGCAATTTCGGAACCATTATTCTAAATAAAAAAAATTATAATAAACCTGAGGTTGTACAATTAATACATCGTTAAATTACAATAGAAGTCAATGCACTTTAAGAAAATATAATGTTTCTGGAGCAACAATGTGATTTCCATGCAATATATTTAATGAAGCGAAATCATAGCAAGAACTCAAGTAATATAAGCAATTGTAACTTTTATATTGTTCCAATTAAAAAAAATCCCTTTAAAGCACAGAAACACTATGCAAGCACCAAAGCGGAGAATTTTGTCTTTAGCTCAACTTTTCCAATACAACATTTCATTCTAAAAAGGTTGTATGTTTACGTCATATTTACTGTTGTTTCAACAATCTCAGACGACCACTTTTTGAATCTTCTATCGTATCAAGGGGAGAGGGGGTAACGAATAAGAGCATTTCTGAAATTCTTCGTCATTCTTTGACCTAGATTTTTGCCCAATTAGAAAGTGTTTGTTAATTTTCTTTCCCTTGCCTGTCATTATCGTGCCGTTCCTGTCTATATTATTTTAATTGTCCATGAGTTATCCACTTATTTATTGTTAAATGTGAACATCTCATCCTTTTATATTTCCACATGCATATATTTCCACTCATCCACATGCATATTTTGACGAATCCTAATGCATGTACAAAAGGAAGTAAGTTTTTAGAATCCACTGTCTGATGATAGTTTGTCAAAAGCCTCATGAGTGTCGATGGAAATGGGAAACGTGCATTTGTTTCTACCAAGATTATCTTCTAAATTATAGAAAAACACAAAACAAATCAAATATTCAAATATTCTTTTTAAGCAAATAAATTAAAATACAGCTGAATTTATAGAATGAAAAGCAATTATTATGTTACTACGAATGGTTAATAAGTTTGCTAACGTATCTTGCCTAAATGTAGTATTGTATGGACTTAATTCTGATAATTTGATTAGAAACAGCTAACATTGCCGTAGATAATCTATTGAGTAATGGGGACTTATTAGACATGCCTTCAGTAGCGTGGATCACGTGAGTAATCAGAGCATTTGAATGACTGTTATCAAAATCACTCATCATTAATTTGGACTACACTGAGATATTATTAAGATCTTAAAGAGATAGTGTTTCAACTTATCTGATAATGTAGCTAATAATTGGGACTGTCTTAGACATTTTCTGAGTGATATATTTGTACAGTTCCATCAGTAAAGCTAGCATTTGATGCTTGGATAGGAACACGATTGGAAGCAGATATTTGCGATTACGATTCTCTGTTGTCAGCGAATGTCAACATCCATTACTAATGGCCACTCTAAAATCTCATATAAGGCTGGCAATAAAGCACATAATCTGATGTCTAATATGTAATAACTCTACTGAGTTCAAATGGGTGCCTGAGACTGAAACATATTTTGTAAATAGATTCGATGTTAGTTTCAGTAATGTCAAAAATGATTAATGCACTTTTTTAAATTATTAATTTCATTTATTTTTATAAAAATTAATAACTAATTTTTACTATTCATTTGAAATTTTATTATATATATATTTTGATAAAATGTGAATCACTTTGAATTAATTGTCTCCTATCTTTTGTTTTTGATATGGTTAATATTTTCAGTAATAAATAATAGAAACGCTTCAATAAAAACTAAAATGTTTTTTTTTTCCTTTGACTGCGTTCCATGCATTTTTCATATTAACAAATCACAACATTTGATGCCTTAATTTTTCAACTAGAAATATAATTTAATATCGTAACGGTAAAAATACCGTTATTTTTACGGTACACGGCTACCGGTACCATTCTTTATTCGGGTACATGGATAAATAAAACTGAATTTCCGGACCGTCATAACAGTAATATTGGCTGGAACTATAGTTCAGTCCTAAGGCCGCTATAGGCCACGGTGCAGTTCTTTCCCTCTTTCCCAGCCATCGATGGGAGGAGCCAAACTCGCAACTATGAACCCTCCAAGATGGCGAGATCCAACCACAATGCCGAAAGCATACCCTCTACTCATGGTACTCCTCCCCAAGGTGCTATGAATGAAATAAAATAAAACTTCAGCATTATTTTAGTTGTATATTTTAAAAACGATTATCCTGTATGTTAGTAATTAAGAAAATTAAAAAATCCATTACTCCAGTCCGACATATTAGCCCAATTTTGTCATTTTTTATGTCATACTAGTCACCACGGGAAGTCAACTTTTTCTCCAAATATATTAGATATATTTTATTTCAGATAAACTTTTAGATATAACTGGAACTCGGTACCTTAAAAAATGCGAAATTTAATGAAAATATCGATTTTCTAATTTTTAGTGAATATTGATCCTTAAACATTTGATGTATTAATCTAAAAATTTCAAAACCATCAGACAAGTATTGCGCGAGATACGGAGTTATTTTGTCTAACGCGATATCATGCGCCACGCCCACTTCCTGTGTTCCTCTTATTTCATGTGCGAGTAAACAAGCTGTTTAATTTTTTCTATGAAATGTAAAGTAGGAAACATATTTGAAACTGTAACGGTTAAATCAGGGTTTTTTTATGATTTTACTGATTTCCTTCTTCATTTTGAAAGAATTTCACACTTGTTATTATAATCATTTTGAAATCAAAACTGTGTTTTTCAAGACTACAGAATTTATTTATTGCTTACCTGCTTTTTAATTTGTTTCGAAAAAACCTCTCATTAAAAGGAAATCCCATTATTTTGCTGTGCATAACAAGAAGTGTAAAGGAAGGAATCAAAACAGCTCAATGTATCTGTGATTGAATCAAATAATCAAATTTACTAAATAAAACCGATTGAAATTCGCGATTGTCAAATACATTTTATCATCTAGTTTGAAATCAAAACTAGATGATAAAACTGATATTTGTTTGGAAGAAAACAAATATATTTTGTTTAAAAAAAACGTACTTCAAAACTGTTTTGCGATGCAGTTTGTCCAGACTGCCTTTAAAAAGCTGTGAATTTAAGTTGGGTGCTAAGTCTGGCTTTTTATATGAGCTGAAAACTATATGCAACTACTGTTGTGAAAAAATCAACTCGACTTACTCTTACAATTACGCTTATTATAAATTGAATTGATAATTTAAATTGTATCAGTAAATCTGATTAGTGTTTTACATAGTAAAGTGTATTATATGTTGCATTTAATAATAATACACCATATTGCATTACTATACAATTATTTGTAGGCTTTTTTTTTGTCATTTTAAAATATGTCGTTACTGCTTATGTGAATTGATGCTTTGATTGCTTCATCTATATACTTCAGATTAACACACAACTTTTATATAATTATGTTTGAATGATAATATATTATTTAAAACAATTTTCATATGAACTGTAAGTTATATGCAGCTATGTTGTGAAAAAATCAACTCGATTTCCCCATCAAATTATACTTATGATAAATTGAATTGATAATTTAAATTGAATCAGTAAATTTTATATGTGTTTTGCACAGAAAAGCACATTATATTACATATTGCATTAAATAATAATACATTGTTTTGCCTTGCTATACAAGCATTTGTACACTGTTTTTTGTCATTTTCAAATATGTCGATATTGCATCCATCAATAAACGCTTTGATTGTTTCTTCTATATACTTCAGATTAACACAAAACTTATATAGAATTATGTTTTGATGATGGTACATTATTTAAAATATTTTGTACTTATATAAGCTATATTTTTGTACTTATGTTTTTGAAAGTTTTTCGTCGCAAGTAATTTCTAGAAAATTTTTCCATTTCAAAATGGCTAATTTCATTTGGATTTCAATGAAATGTTCTAGATTCTTTGCTATGTATTATTAGTTATTTGATAAACAGTACTGAAGATCATTTAATAACTATTTTACTATAAAAAATTACTGAGTAAAAAAAAGAACATTTTGTAAATTTTCCCCAATTCTTCTAATAATTCCTACATATGATAATGACCATTAATAAATATGATAATAATATATATTAATAAAATTGGTATCTTAGCACTTAAAAATGCCCTTTTATTGCTCTGAGAAAACATTAACTTGATACAAACTGTTTTTATTATAGTTTTATTGTGTTGAAAACTTTAAAGCTTTTTATCTCAGTTTTCTTTTATTCAAAATTCTTTTAGTTACAAAATGTTAAGTCAGTCACATTTTATTGTATTTGCATGAAATTTTTTCTGCTCACTTTTAAATGTATACGTAATAGAATTAGGGATGGATTTACAAAAAATTTGATTAGAATTTTTTCTAAAATGGCTCAAAGTGAAAAGATCTGATTTTTTCCAAAACATTTCACAAAATTTTATGGAATATTTTTCTTACAAACTAATATAGATATCAAAAATCCGATCCCTAATTTCATTAAATACATCGTGAGATTCCTTTAAAAAAATTTGAAGAAAATATTTTGAAAATTGTACAAAAAAGAGTATTTTTATAAAATGCTTAATTCATTAAAAATATTTAAATTAATATATAATTGTACTTTATATTTAAATTTGTACTTTGTGAATCTGAAATTTTTTTCAGAAATCAAAGTTTCTGCACAATTTACATCTATGTTTCACAAAAATTTATAATCTTACTAAAAATTGTGGAGAAATTTTTTTGAGGTACCGAGTCCCCTTAAAGTTCCAGATTCCGCCAAATCGCCTTACATGTTATTTAATTATCTTACTTATGTTCGACTTATTATATACATGCGATTTTCTAATCGAGAATAGTCCCAGGACATCATCTAATAAATACGAAATGTGCAATCATTTTTTTCCCACTATTGCAACTTTAATTTTTGCATGTCGACTCTGTCGATTTGTTGCTTTGATATTAATTATAATTCATTTAAATCTTATAAATAAAATATATGACCATTCTTCTTGTTAAATTATATGTTTCTAAATTGTTTCATTTTAATAGTCTTACATTTGTTTATTGTGCGCATGAACTTTTTTAAAGAAGATCAATCCCATGACAGCGATATATGTTCAATTCATTTATCTTCTAAATTAGGTGTTATAATAAGTTTTCTTCACATCTTATTAGCTGCGGAGTTCTTAATAATTAAACAGAAATCAGACGCAAGAATGAAAACCGAAATCGTGATATTAAAATGTTTCTTGAAACAATGAAACCAATTTTGTTTTTATACTCAAAAATTGGAGTTTTGAAGTGGAATATACACTTAAAAATATGTTTAAAAAGGAATTAAATATATACTAAACAATTTAACCTCATTGAAAAGACATTTTAAAAAAAGAGAAAGCAATTTTTTCAGAAAATATTTTCGGAAGTAATTCTGGAAAAAAATTTCCAAAAATCGAAACGAACTAATTAAAATTCTTGAAATGTTGTAACATTTAAGAATTTTAAAG
>JAPMOQ010045612.1:0-11596 GCA_026543055.1 Argiope trifasciata | reverse complement strand
TCATCGATTTAAGGATTTCATCCAAATCCAATCATCGATTTAAGGATTTCATGCAAATCCAATCATCGACTTAAAAATTTCATCTAATATTAAAAAATTTCTAATCGTTAATTTTTTTAATATTATAATAACAGTTGTATTTATTCAAGAATCTAAAATCATTTTTTCGTCATAAAAACTCCTCGAATTTCTTTTGTAAAAACAATGTGTATTTTTTAGGGAAAAGATATACGAATTATCGATTTGACATATTACTTAATTTGTAAGTAACTATTAAGTATAAAAAAATTAATTTTAAATAGCTTTTTTTTTTAAAAAAATAATATTTATTGACAAAGAAGATCATTTTTTGCGAAAAGGGTACATGAATTATTTATGCAATGCTACCTTCATTCGAATACGAATAGAGAATAGTAAAATAGTTCGATGAATAATTCATTAATAACATCATTACTCTGAAATGAATTTAAAATGTCAAATTCGTACATAGACAAGTTTTTATATATTTAATTTTTTTTTAATGTGAAATCTTTATTTTAAGGAAAAAAAGGGTAGAGAAGAGGTTTCTCCCCTAAAACGATATATTATTCTGAACATATTAAACTTATTCCGTAAAATTAAATTTTAATGGCAGAAGAAATACAAGCAATTAAATGTAATATAAGCTTAAAAATAATCCTTACATATTTTTATGTATATTAAAATGCCCATTTTCCTTGACAGATTTATTAGATGTTGCGTTTCCAAGAATCAAACGGGTTTAATTAAAACACTAGGTAGAATTACGTTTCTAAATCATTGAAATAAAAAAATGAAAATACGAATAATCTATTAAAAAGGCATCATACTTAAAGGTTAGTCAAAATGAGCGACTGCTTCTACTAAATATATATGAATTTAAATCATAATCAAAAGAGGAAAAAAAATGCATAGACTGGCTTCTTTATCTTTCAAATTTTATACTTCAATGTTAAAAAATCTGTCTGAATATCACATATTATGCACTGGCAAATTCCACTTCAGATCATCCAACTACTATTAGCCAGTTACTATCGCCCAAGTGAGTATATACCACTTACTATCGCCGAAGTTACAACCAATCAGTTACTATCTTCCAGATTACTATCTGCTAAATTTCTATGAATCTTTAAAGAAAAATGCATATAATTCTATATTATTCTTTAGCCAACTTCTATTTCAAAGTTGGACAGACTCAGACAGATTGTGTTTGTGTGTGTACTCATAATTAATAATGGAATGGTAAATTCACGTTTTATTTATATTTTTTTAAGATGATTAGTAACAAAGTTGTATAGAAGTGGTTACGAATATTAATAGGGGTTACGAGTGGAATTTTATTAAATTCGATAAAGAACCTTAAACAAGCTGGATGGGGAACATTTCAATCGGTAAGAATGTCATTATAAAGAGTTCCATGTTACGATTCATTATATTCTCGCTTCCCTGGTCAGAAGTAATATGCTAGATTAACGAGCCAAAGTCAATTCATTCATAATATTCTAATATCTTTTCCTCGTTATTTATATTTTACACTTGGTATTGCATTTTTCTCTGTTACTGGATCACTATTTTTTTTTTCAAACATTTTAAAGATTTGTTTCGATTTGACTGTTCGTATACATCACTACAAGAAAATTGAACTTTTAATGTAACTATATATTTGTATCTAAAATGTTCAACAAATGATATTTTATCACTTAATCACTCTACCAATGTATGTGACATTTCTACTATAACTTTCATTTATTGATCTGTAATATTAGTACTCGAAGTATTAACAGCCTAGAAGATAAATCTAATAAGAAATTCACAATGACGAATCTCTTAGTAATTTTGACAAAAATAAGTTTGTGTCATATTGACATCTCTAAGTCAATTTGCATTTATAATTGTCTTTTATTAATTTTTTGTAATGATTAATCAAATACTTATCGAAGTTATATTTTCTTATAACTATTTACTCTATTATGACAAGTATAAACATCGTAGTGCTACTGATTTATATATTAATTATTGATTATTTACATAATTTATTATTATTACTGATTATTTATACACTTATTACTATTGATTATTTGTACCTATATTATTATTTATTATATTTACTGATTATTTATAGCGTATTCCGTTTAGTATTATTAAGGGTATTTTTCTTTTTCACGAAGTAAAAAAAAATCCTTTAATCGGTAGTAATTTTTCGTCAATTTTTCTTGCTATATCTGTTTAACTTATGTAAATACTGATTTGTTTTGTTTCCTTAAATATTCTTCTTTTATTAAGCTTCCCATATTATTCTTGTCAAGTCATTCAGTGGCCAAAGTTGTTACGGATACGAGAGTACGAGAATGCGTTTTGTTGTATTAGATCATGGTTAAGCATTAGAAAGATCTATAAACTTTATTTTTTCTTGAAACGAAAGGGACAATGCACATGGACAAAATATCCAGGCACATTTGTAAAAATATAAAATAAACAAAATTATCCAAGAAAATTTAATTAAACAAGTCAATCCATCATCTCGGCGGGATACGATTATCAGCAAACTGTAGTCACTTCCTCTTTCAATCGCTAATCGATTCTCACTACCGCTTGATTATAATACTTTTCTTTTCACCAGATGGCGCAGTTGCTACTGACCATAAAACTAAACTATAAAAGGATTCACAGTTTAAAGACAAACGATTCTCGAATTCCAACAAATTTCAAATGTAATATATGGGTTCTATTAATATATCAGGACCTTCTTAAGACTTTTCTTTGACATCCACAATATTTTTTCATTGGTTTCTGATTATTTTTAAATAAAGACTTTTCAGAAATAATTTATAAATATACACGAATAAAAAATTAACAATTTTTCTATATAATTTTAAGCAATTAATCAATTTTAATACAAACGGTAAAATCCTTAAAACTTCTTATTCATAAAATTCTAACAAACATCTCTTAATGAATTCATATTTAAAATTTTAATTTGTTATTGCTTTAAAATTAATAAATCGTAAGATAAATCTTCTTGTAACTAATTATAAGCTAGAAGTAAATCCTGTTTACTACAGATTTTAAAAAATGACGCATTTTTTGTGTATATAAAATGTTTCTTTGTTTGAAGGAAACAATGTTTCTAATATGTTTATCGTTAAAATTCTAGACTTTTAAAAAGCGAGCTCATATTTTGACAAATTCAGGTCAGTACCTTTTTTCCCCCAACTTACTGACATTATGATAGTGGGACAGCAACCTGGCACATCGTTCACGAATCGCGTAACTGTAAACGCCTGACTCAGTGACCCAAAACAACACCATTCGAAAGTATGAAGCGAATCATCGAAACACACAACACTAGAAACGTATTCATTATTCGCTGTTTGTAAACGATCATTAAGAAAAACTATATTAGTGATCTAATTTTGTTAATATTTGATACATGTAAATAAAAAATGTTAATGTTCTAATAACTCTTTGTTTGTAAAAACTTATTTTTATACAAGTTGGCTAAGAAATTAATTATTAATTTTTCCTTAATATTATGGCTTCTAGCAATTTTATGATTTCCTGGTGACCTGTTGGTAGAGTTTAAATTTGAGGTTATATGATTATAGAATATAAGACAATTCTGGCTATATATGGTATCAGTGCACAATAAATCTACCCTTTGCGGTCAAATATCCTAATTGGATGTATTAATTAGGATTATGAAATTAAGGTTCAGGTATCTTTGTTGTCGCTTGAGATACATCTCTGAATAAACTTCAAGCTGAACGTTAGGATACCTAATTAATCTGGCAGTTTCAACCCTTCATGGGGTCACGGTGATGGTATTAAGGTTTTACTTTCCAGATTAAATATTCCTGATGCAAAATTAGATTCCTGTAACATTCTGTCATGCATTGGTCTTTATGAATGATAAATCGGATGTCAAGGGATTCTGGTGCGGTAAGAAAATTTGGAAATGGTAGTGCTAGAAATGCTCCCATAAAATTACGAGTCCCTTCCTCAAACAACATTTATGTTGCTTTAAAAAATTACTATTCTGACTGAACTCAAATCAGTGATTTCCAAAACGAAAAAACGATCAACAAACGAATGTGATGAAAATGTTAAACAGAACACGCGCCTTGAAATGTTTTCCAGTATTGATTTGTGTTTTTAAGTAATAAAATTTACAGGTTTATTCCAATTTTTTTTAAATCAAATCGTATTTTTTTTCTTTACATTTTTCTCGCATCTAATTAAATTTCAGGTTAAAGTTATAAGTATACCAATTTCTAAGGCTAAATATAAAGATTCCCAGTTTCCAGTTTCATATACAATAAACTTCCTTTCTAGCAATAATTTTTTTAAAAAAAATAATGGACGGATATAATGTTACTATATTCTTAATTCATAGAAGTAATGATATTTATCAAACTATATTCATAATACATAAAAATGAGCACTATGATTTCTGAAACAAGTGATTCAAACAACTTATTGATTTTAAATTAAATTCAGATTTAATTCTGAAAAGCCTTATTTAGCCTGAGATTTCATGCATTTATCATAAATGTAATAAAGGAAGTTAAATATTTACTAAGTATTAATTATAGTAAAATAGTTACGTTAAGTGCATTCAAACAAAATTGTAGATAAAAAGCAGACAGGGAAATAAAAAAAAAATACTATTCAAAACCTCTTTTATTGCGTTTTTTGGCAATTAATAAAAAGAGTTTGAGTATACAAAATGTAGAAAACTGCAGAATACACTATCTAATTTTTAATTTTGATTACTGCAATAAAAGTTAAGTCGCGAAATAAAATCTATACATTTAAGATTGATTCGTGAATCCGTCAAACTAAAAATTCATAGGCATTTTTGCGAACGACTTTTAAACAAATGTTAGCTTCAGAAATATTTCATCATGTTATGCTTTCATTTCTCATTCAGTATCAGTTTCTCTTTTGATATTCATTATAATTTTATAAAAGATGTAATCCAGAATAATTCTTCGATTTAAATCTTTTTTTTTATCTTATTAACTAAATCTAGACTTCACTAAACTTTATTGTTTATTCAAAGACATCGCATTGTAAGAAGATAAATTTCAATCGTTCTTTTTATTTGCTCCAGTGTCACCATAAAACTAATTTATTTTGACACCTGATTTATTTGTTACATATAATCAATCTCTTAAAATACTTAAATTGGGGCGTTTATTTAACGACAAATAATTTATTTGTTAATTTTTGCAGTTGGATTTTTTTGTTTCTTTCAGTTCTTAGAATGATTTCCTGTTAGTACTTAATATAGAAAAAACGTTACCAAGCTAAAATGGCAAAAATTTTAAACAGAGAAAGATTAAAGTTTTTTCAAAAGGAGTTTGAAAGCCAAATCACTTCTTTGGTAAAATAATCAAATTTGAATTTTCCACAGGTTTTTTTTACATTTTCTTTCAAATTAAATTCTAATTGAAAACCAATTTTATGCCTCTGAATTTTTCCCAATTTCTATTCTTATAAAAATATTCCGATTTTAACAATAAAATGCATAAATTAAAAAACTTTTTTTTCCTTGAAATAAATTTGAAAAAATTGAAGTGAAATGATATTTATTCATGTACATTTTCGATTGATTTATTAAAACTTAACTGATAAATTATTTACTTTAAAAATCATTTATTCATTAAAAAAAAATTTAAATACTAAAATTAAGAAAAAAGATTAATATTTATTTATTAAACACGTCATTGATTATCAGTAACCAATAGACTATAAATTTAATTCAGTCTTGAAATCCCTTATTGATTAATAATACAAATATTTTCATTTATTACAATTACGATGCTTCGTTTCATTTTCAAATTTTCATCTGTTTCCAAAATTTTGAAAAATGTTTCTTTTTATTTTACTTTTAATATTTAAAATCATGAGCCTGAATTTCAAGAAATTTGTACTGATGAACAATATTTGTAATATGTTTACTCAAAAAAGTTTCACCTAACCTGAAATAAATCCTATGATATTTTTCTATATTTCTAGAATATTGTGAATTAATATTGTTTATAAAATCATATCGATATATATAGTCGTGGGAAAATTGCAGTTCATAATAGAAGAGTTATACTCAATTTGGAGGAAATTGTTTATCTGAAATTTCTTTAAAACTCAATAATTTATGTTATAGTCATAAAAAAAATTACTGAGAAAATAAGCACAATATGTCATCAATATTTTTAATTTTTAAAACTATTTTAATATATAAGATATTTGTTTATATATATTAATATTATGGAAATCTTGTAATAAAATTTATAAAAAGGAACTAACTACGTCTTTTACAATATTTAAAATGTCTCAACTATTTTCAATTATTAACTAACAAAAACTTCATAAATTAATCAATTGAATACTTTTGATCAAAAATTAATGCAAATAAAAACTATTTTACTTTCAAAAAATTTGTAGAAGTTGTAAACTGCTCTACAAATTTTCCAAAATTTTTCATTACATTATTTTTTATTCGCATGGGGAAACAGTATAGAATTTAATATCTATAAACAAAATTATCAAATTAAAATTTAAGTTATCATAGTTAAAAAATTACTGATAAAGATTGCAATTCTTCGTTCAATTTAGACAATCAATATTCAGAAAATCAGAACTATTTATAATTGTTAAAGATAAATTGCAAAAAAAAATATTTTTAATTTAAAAAACACCAAAAAAATTAAATATATATGCATTTTCCTTCATATAATTTCAAAATATTCTTTTTTTAAAAAAATACTATAATTTTTAGTCACAAATTGAATATCAATAACGTTTCAAAACCTACCCGCTTCTGTGGATTCACCGGCTTAAAGCAACATCCAAATCCGTATGATGCAGTCCGACAACACCACGAAGCACAACAAACCGTCGTGATCGTGATTCCGTATTCTAATACAGGCCGACCATTACGAAAAAAGAAAAATGACAAACAAAATACAATACACCTCGTGCTTCTGTTACTTTGCGCAACTCCAGAGAATACCCAACCAGGGAAAAAAGAACAAACCTTTTTTTTCCCTCCCCGAAAACGAAACCTGTTGGGCGAAAGCCTCGGGCTGTGTGTGCAGTTAATGATGCTCGCTGCACGTTCGGAGGAGCAAAGGGATTTCTGTGTTTTACATAATGAAGCTCTGGGAATTCATCCGGCAATAAAGTTCGCGGAACTCAACAAACTCTTTTTTAATAACTGAAATTTTAAAAATTATTTCCGGGTACTTTGTTTCAAAGAATTAATTATTTTTCATTATTTCATCAGCTAATTTGAATTATGATGAGTAAAATGAATTTTATATATTTAAACAAGTAATTCGTATTATTTGTGATTAAATAGATAGATCTCAGAAGCATCATGAAGTCATGTGTGTTAAGGGTTCTCGGTTCCAGATGAACTTTCTACTTTTTTTTTTTTTTTTGCTAATGTATTCACACTTTTTCTTTTTAAATTTATCTACATAGGTGACTTTCCTGAAAAAATGAGATTTTGTACAGATAAAAAAAGGTTTTTTTATTACTACTAGAACTTATTTTTTCTATCTGCTCTTAAGCTGAAAGTGTCACATAACACCACTCGGAACCGATTGTACCATAATAAAACTAAGTGAAGTTCAAAAATATAAGTAATGATCAACAAACTGTAAAAGGAATTATGTAATATAGCAGATTGTTTCGAATAATAAATCAAAGTAAGTGTATTCATTATTTTTATTTGAATGATCAACTTATATATAAGTAAGACTGAAAAATATTCAAATATTAGGTTGGTGCGTATGAAATGTCGGATTCTTGTATAAAACTGCATATCTTTCTTCAAAAGCTGTTTATTCAATCAAAGTATGCTCCATTCGCTTCAATACACTTCTCTCAACGAGATTTTAAAGCGTAGATGCTTGTCTTAAAAAATTTTTGATCTTTGGAATTAATAAACTCTGATATCGAGTTTTTTAGACTGTCTTCATTTTCATAGTGTTTGCCCCTTAAAAACAGCTCTAAATGCTTGAAAAAATGAAAATCTGTCGGCGAGAGATCCGGTGAATATGGTGGATGCTGCAAAACTTCATATTCCAGTTCGTTCCAGCTTATTTCGCTCTGTCAGTGCGTGCGGAACCCACTTCTCCATCTTCTTAACCTTGCCAATCTCAGAAAGGTGTCTCAATATCGTTGTATGGTCAACTTTCATCCTGATAGCAAGTTCCCTCGTGGATACGGCTGGATCCGCTTCCACTAGAGCCTTCAGGTCATCATTCTTCACAGACGTTTTGGGTCTTCCGCGCGGCTCATTTTGCAGTGAAAAATCGCCAGTCCGAAATTTTTCGAACCAACGCTGCACTTTCCGATCGTTAACCGTATTCTCCCCAAACGCTTGGTTTATGTTGCGTGCAGCTTTTGCAGCACTATTACCAAGTTTGTACTCATATAAGAAAATGACGCGAATGTCGGCAGAATTCATATCGGCAATAAACTCAAAAGAAATAACAAAAGGGAAGACCTTCGAGAAAACCTATTTTGCTGAAATGAGTCTCTGGCAATGGACAATACGACTATGAATGAGGTTATGCCAAAGACAAAAGTATAACGAAAACAGGGAGACAAACGTCCGCATGTAAAGAGAATCCGACATTTCATACGCACCAACCTAATATAATCAGTATGTGATTCATATCTAAATATTTTTATCGAAAAAAATACAATTTTACAAAGAAAAAAAGCGAAGAGAAGTTGGGTCTTCCTGTTAATATGAACAACAAAAAAAAATATTCATGAATAAAATTCATGTAATAGTTTTCATGTGAAAAAAGTAATTTACATGCCACCAGACATATAACCATGCAGTCTGACATTTTCTATCGCCTTGTATCATTTCTCTCAGCAAGATGCAATAAATTTTGTCACAGAAACTACTGGTCATATCACAGGAGCTTGAACGAATTGTATATTTTGCCTATTTCTTGATTAATTCTAAACCATGATAAATTCATTTTAATTGAAAATCCACTGTAACGAATACTCTTCAATATTAATCCAAAAGATAGAATTATTTATCCTTTAATTTTTAAAAAAAAATTACGCATTAGTTGTCAGCAACTAAAAACTGAAATTATAAATGTTGTAACGCTGTTTTTATTATTCGAAAATATAATCTGCTAATTTGATTTGAATTTCTGTAGAATTTTATTGCAAAACTAACTTTTTGCAGTTAAACTCTAGGCAAAAATTTTCTACAGTTCGTTCATAACTTTTTATACTTGTGAGTTAAAATTTGGAATATGGAATTGAAGAATACATGAATCGGATAATTATTCAGTTAAGTTATATTGGCATTCAGTTTAAAAGCAACACTAATTATATTTTGAGACTGACTTCGTAATTTTGAATGGCGGACAGATTACGAGAACGACACCTGAGCTGGCAGTCCCTTCTCCAAACTTCCATACCACACCACTAGCTGGCATGAAGCGGATAAAATAAATTACAAGTTAGATAAACTTTATTTACCATCAATCAGCTTTATTCAAAATTCCGTAGTCTTCTAATCCATAATCTTTAGTTTAAAAAAGTTTATTACAAATGCTTCCGGTGGAAAATTTTTCTTCGTGTGAAACACTTTTATAACTTATTTTTACCTAAAAATTTTTAGTACGCAAATGACCTTATACATAGAGCAAAGACACAATCTATTTCAAAAAATTTATAATCATTCGATGATTACTATATTGGCATCGGTAAGATTTCGGCTTCGGAACCCGATTCCACTTCAGGTGCCCACCAAATCCACCGGAATCAAAAGTCCTCCCACTGGTGTGGAGAAGAGGGTGCCACCTCAGATGCCGTCCTCGTCACCTGAACTCGATTCAAAATAACTAGGTCTGTCCCAAAATAGAGTTAGAATTGCTTTAAAACGGGACTTTAATACAACTAAACTAAATCAAGATTGCTGCAATTTATTACAGATGCCCCACTTCTTTATTATGAAGCCTTGATTTGATAACTTTGGAAGATATGTTAGAACGAATGGAGTAGCTACCACTGTTAATTCTTTAATAATTAATTTTAAGTATTCTCGTCGCATTTTAATAATTCTGAAAAATTCCTTAAATAAGTTGTATTGTTATCAATCATATGATTAAAATAAATAGATAATCTAGAAAAAATTATTCAATAAAAGGAAACTAATTGCTCAGTGTTATTTTTAATTATATATATTAATACATAATGATTTAATTAAAAAACCTAATTACACAGTGTTATTTTAAGTACATAATAATTTTATAAAAATAAACTCAATTACTGTGTTATTTTAAAATATATAAAGGTTTAATAAAAAGAGACTTAATTACTCAGGATTATTTTTAAATATATAATGATTGTCTATTTCTCGAATTTTATTGCTGATTCAACAGAGTGTAACGTAACCAATGAGGATGAATCAATTTCTTAGAACAAAAAAACAGCTGTCAAATATCACACATATGTCATCCTGTCCTCTTTTCGCAATTTTTCACCATTTTACTGCCTTTTCTTTTTTTCAAATTTCAACCTTTCTAAAAGGTGTTGTGATAATTATCAAATAACTCACAGTTGTCTCCATATCTGCAGCAAATTTTGAAAAGCCTGTCCATTTCTTTTCATACTTATTTATAATTATTCATATATTAAGTAAAGCTAATTATTTTAAAATAAAAAAAAACGATTCTGTTATGCGGATTTTAAAATGTATTTCGAAATGTTTGTGCTGAAAAAGAATCTGTTAGGAACATTGCTTTAACATCTTCTTAAAAAGGATGCTGTGTAACCATTGCACAACTCAAAAGCGATTGGGAGAAAGTAAAATGCATTAATGCATCCGTTTGTCCTAAATCCACAAAACGTGGATCATGACCCCTGCCGTCAGAATATTCGAAGATTTCTAAACGCGAGAGATTTAACGCCGGTGGATTCGATGTAAGCAATTTGAAATGAATGAATGAAGAATTATGAAATATAAACACTTATTTCAATGAATAACAATTATGTTTTTTAGCTATTTTTAATATTATAGACTTAAATCTGTGTTTCCAGTTTTTACTGTGTCTTTTTATATGATTAAAACTACTTTTACTAAAAATGAATTCACATTTCCTTAGAAAATGAAGCTGAATTTCTTAAGAAATCGGCTCCACGCATTTTGTAAAAAAAAATATTTACTTGGAAGTTAAGAAAAAATTTAATTAAATACATTTTCCATAATTAAATACATTGAAATTTTCCTCTCAAGAACATAATAATTCTGCAATTATGAAATTCTCTACAGTGATATAAGTTAAAATATTAATCATAATGCTCATAATTGATCATAATAATAAATATTTTCTTAGAAGTTGCAAGGATTATGAAAATAAGGTGCAAAATCATTTTCGGTTACATTAAAATTTTCCTCGTAAGAGCATAATAATAATTCTTTAATTATGAAATTCTGTACAGCGATATAAATAAAAAATATTAATTCTAATGTCATTATAGAAATATATATATATATAAATGCATTTAAATGTAAACATACATTTCCTCG
>JAPMOQ010045583.1:0-18795 GCA_026543055.1 Argiope trifasciata | reverse complement strand
ATATGGCTCTTGCACCAATAAAACCCAATAAACAACAACAACTACAGACTCAATGGTAGGAGAATATTGTGGTGACATCTTAATAAGCCAGTAACAGCCACTGGACATGAGCGTCCGCTTTTGCCAACTGGTTAAGTGACTGAACTTCAAACCCAAACATCGCAGGTTCGATCCTTGGCGGAATTCAACCTCCCCATTGGTACCATTCCACCAACACCACCGCCACATATCAAATAAAACATTTTTATCTGATTGAATAGAATATCTTCTCAATAACACCCAAGTTTCACAAATATTTAAATGTATTACAAAAGTAATTCAAATATTAATCTTTTTTCTCTCGTTGCATCACAGGACGGGGTGTGAGGCATCAGCAAGAGGAGGAGAGGCCTATGACAGGACCCTCCTACAGCACCGTGGTGGAGGAGGACGTACGTATTTCTCTCTTACATATTTAGCGTCATTGAAAAGATGGCGCCATTTCTATCTAAATGTTCCAATGAAGTGGACCGAAAGTTTAGTTTATTTTTTAAGAAACTCTTTGAACAGAAGAAAAGGCTTATTTTTCATTTTTGACCCTTTAGTCCCATGAAATTTCTATTACGCTGTTCCATAAACAAAGGCATTTAAATTTCCTTCTCGGGATTTGGGAAATCAAGAAGTAATTTCCGTGAATATCCATGTTAAAATGCCGTTCTCCGCAAGATCCATATCTCTAGAAAAGAAAGAACAGGATCGTGATGCCGTAAGTTGGCTCACTCGTTGACATTTTGAAGTCGTTGTTCATCTTCGAAAAGAACCAGGTTCTGCTGCAAACAGTTTTCAACATCCACATCGTGCTGTTTTTGAAAGAATCGATAAATCATGCATTGTAACTTAAGAACATGTACGCTGTCAGAAGAAACAGTCGAAATGAATACATTGATTTCAAATTATTTTTTTATATCATTAGGATGCAGTGAAATCTCACTTAGAGAGAATAATCTTGCTTGTAACTAGAAACCCACGTAAAGCTAAATCATTTTCCAATAGAAATGCATGCAACATAGGACAATGCATTTCCATTCCCCCTAAAAAATTGCTGAAACAAATTTATAAATTACTGGCCACTTTTGGTGACCAGATTGTTCAAGGGAATAAATCTATATAAATAAAAATAAATGTTTGTAGATGTAATAAAAATAAATGTTAGATAAATTTACTGAATAACTAATTAATCTTTTGAGATCGCACCTATTCAAATTGACGCTGATTAGCAATTTTCGTATAGACCGTCGATGGATATTGTTAAAATCAAGCGGTTTATTGAAATGGAATATAGGTATTCAAATGAATCACGCAATATTAAATTAATTAATTAATTAATCACGCTATATTAAATTAATAAATTAATAATGCTATATTAAATATTTGAACAGAAATATTTAACATGGCTATTTTAAAAATTTACAAAACTTTTTCTTGCTTTCATTTTTTAAAGAAAATATTGCATTTCCTCTTTTTATGCAGACACGCTCTGAGAATTACTTTTCATGGTTCTCCTGCTCACTAGTTAAGCGAAACGTCGCTCTTTTAGCGAGGCTTTTTCCCCTTCACTTTATTTCATCGCTTGTTTAGCGGAGTTTGAATATTTAAGGGGGGGCGCTGTAGCCTGGTTAGTAGAGCGTCCGTCTCGCAACCGAAAGGTAACGAGCTCTGTCCTCGTCTCGGCCAAAGACCGCCATGTTGGTTAATGGCAGTGGGGGCACTTTAAATATGCCGTGACTGAAAAGTCCACCAAGTTCCCATAACAAATGATACCTCTGAGTCAGGGATGAGTCGGTCTCTGATTTGGATCTAACATTCTGACTTGCAGATGGACGAATGAGTTCGATCGCCCCTTAAACTGGATTGTGTCGTGTGTGTTCGAGCAAAGTCGCCCTTTCACCTGAACGGTGCTCGTTCACAACGAAAGGCGCACACTTCTGCCTTCCTTTGAAAGAGCTAAATCTCATTCGGCTTGGTATGGCCAAGTGGCATTAGACCGACTCGACCCGAGAATATATAAATGCACATTAAAAAAAATGTGAAATATTCGAATTCTGAACCAAATACCACATATTATGAATATAGTGTCATAGTGTACACAAAGACTCCAATGCAATTCTTGCTATAGTGGGTGGAATATATATTTCGATGTTGCCAAACCCTCGTAATACGGTTTTGCATTTAATATTTCTTTTATACCATAGTTAATCAATAATATTGTTTTAAATAATGTAAATTGAATTTAACACTTTTATTCTATCTATTCCAGGTTTTAGCAGGTCCAGTCCCGCCTGCTAAAAAGTCGAAAAAAAGCCGTAAGTTTGCTTATTTTTATTTTTAATAATTGCAATATTTAAGTAATTATTCAGAAAATCAAAAGCACATTGAAGGCATTTCGTTGCAAGGACGATTGCCAAAACAAATGTAACAAATATCCATCTATTCACAGGTTTATTCCACTAAACTGTTATTGTCTGTCAAGAATGCTTCGAATTAGAAGGATGAAATTTGATTCACGGTTTTTTAAAATCAAATCTGTACATTTTTATGAAGTTTTAAACACAATCTATTCAAAGGAAATCGATCCGGCGGTTTTATTATATGTTAAAACAATTACAAAATGCAGAGAGCTGGATGGATAAAATTCGGTTCTCAGATTTAACATCTAAAATGCACCCGCTACCAAAATTGAGCTAACCCGCTACCTAATTTTGAGCCAAACGAAACAATGCCGGTCTGTGCTCTTAGCACACGCAAAAGCAATAATTGAAAACTTCAATGGATTTAAAAGAATCAAACTGGTATGTAATTTTATGACTACAAATGTAGTTTTGTCAAATTTTTGTTCCAATTAGCTGGAAAAAAATCAAAATATAATTCGATTTTCAGACGTTATCAACCATATTTCAAAGATTTATCTTCGAGAAAATTGCCAAGGGTGATACGATATGCAGTGCAAGGGTTGAATTCCTGTCTATGGTTAATATTTCGTAATCATTGTGTCATGCAAGTCTTTATCTAGAATAACACCTCTATTAGTGAGTAAGCGAGAATGTTTTGTAGAGACCATTACATTGTTTATAGTATCGGATCCACGTGGAAACAAATGTAAACTTTTTCAAAGTAATACTTACTTTCTTTTCGTAAATCTGAGTTTACGAAAATCAAATTTAAATAAGGATAAATCCAATCTCTTATCTGGAGCTGATTCAACTTACAGCATTGTTTCCTTATTTATATACGCATAAAGCAAATCTAAGCATTGTTACTTATCGATATGTATAAAGCGAATATAAGTAATGTTTCTTATTGATATACATAAAGCAAATATGCGAATAAAGCGCATGAAAACATTGTTTCTTATTTATACACTGGTGGAAAAAAAATCCCAACACTAGGAAGGAGCTGTGCTAGATAAACGAAATTTGGTAGGCGTGTTTATACATCTGAAAAATGACTTCGATTCAAATTTCGAGCTACGCGCGTAAGCGTGGCGCTAGTAGCGACACTATGAGCAAGCAAATGAGGTTTGCTTTAAATAAGCGCTGTAAGGTTCGTGATCGTTATTTACAGTTGAGATTTGACGTAGTGGGTTAATGTTAGTCAAGGAGGCCTCTGAGAAGACGAATAAGCCATTATCAACAGCTCACTGAGTTTGAACGAGGTCGTTTTGTAGGGCTACGAGAAAGTGGGTTTTCTTTCCGCGATATTGTTGAAAGACTTGGCAGGAATGTATCCACTGTGCGTGAGTATTGGCGGCTGTGGTCAAGGGAATTTACTGCCTCAAGAAGACCAGGTTCCGGGCGGCCACTTGGTACTACTGAGAGGGAAGACCGTCGTATTCGGCGTATGGCTGTGGCTAATCGTGCTGCGTCTGCAGCTGAAATTCGAGCTGCAGTTGGCACCACAGTGACACAACGAACTGTTACACATTGGTTACTTCAAGGACAGCCCCGAGCCAGACGCCCTGTACAGTGCATTCCACTCACTCCAAACCACTGTCGTTTGCGACGTGAGTGGTGTCACGCTAGAGCTTATTGGAGGACGGAGTGGAGATCTGTTGTGTTTTCTGATGAAAGCCGGTTCTGCCTTGATCGCAATGATAGCCGTTTGTTGGTTAGAAGGAGGCCAGGTAGTGACCTGTCTGTGGCCTAGACATACAGGGCCTACTCCTGGAGTTATGGTTTGGGGAGCAATTTCGTATGACAGCAGAAGTACTCTCGTGGTTATCCCACGCACCCTGACTGCAATTTTGTACGTCAGTCTAGTGATACAACCTATTGTGCTCCCATTCATGAACAGCATTCAAGGGGGTGTTTTCCAACAGGATAACGCTCACCCTCATACCGCTGTTATAACCCAACATGCTCTACAGAGTGTCGACATGTTGCCTTGGCCTGCTAGATCACCAGATCTTTCTCCAATCGAGCAGGTATGGGGCATCATTGGACGACAACTCCAGCGTCATCCACAACCAGCATTAACCATCCCTGTATTGACCGCCCAAGTGCAACAAGCATGGAACTCCATCCCACAAACTGATATCCGATACCTGTACGACACAATGCATGCATGTTTGCATGCTTGCATTCAAAATTCTGGTGGTTAGAACGGTTACTAATGTAACAACATTTTACATTTGAAATGGCTCTCCTCGCCAATGGCTCTACCTGTGATCTTGAAACTTTAATCAATTTAATATGTTTCATAGACAAATGTATTCCTAAAATTTCATTACTGTACAATAATTTTTTCTTGGTGTTGGGATTTTTTTCCCATCAGTGTATATATAAAGCGAATATACGAATAACGCGAATATAAGCATTGTAGCTTATTTATAAAGCAAATATACGAATAAAGCGAAAGCTTTCCGCAAATTTTGAATTTGTGAAAAATATTAAATATTAATATATATATAAATATTAATATATATATTAATATATTAATATTAATATATAAAATATTAAATATTATATCTTGCAATTAAGAAGCTGTTGTTAAAGCACTTGTTAATACTATTGAAGATAATAATATTCCACGGGCAAACTTAATTAGTGTATTAATGGATTCATGTAACACCATGCGTGGAAAAAAAAGGGTGTTAAAACCAGACTGTGGTGCCGAAATTCTGATCGCTGAAGTATTATTTTTTGTATCACGTGCATCAGCGGAAATGCAAGATTTATTATTGTTATTTTAAAAAGATGATCCTCTCTGACTCACTGCATTTCCGCTCTTTCTATAATGTATCTAAATATTTTTACTTATATGTTTTTCCGAGTTGGCAACCAGAAATTTCTTTAAAAATTAGTGTTTACTTTGGTTTCTGTTAATTAAGTTGTGTTTCGTAGAGTCGATGTTATTCCAAATGATTTAACGTGTTAATTCTCTAATATGCATTGCATAACATCAAAATTTCTCTACATTGGTGACCTTGGACTTCAACTCCGAGCGTAGAAAAGCTATTTTTATCGCCGTAAATAACGAAGTACGTTAAATTCTTTTTAATACCGGTATTGCGTCATCTTTTCATTATGGTTGATAATAACTCAAATATGGACTCTGAGTTGAGCCGAATAGCTGTTAAACCGCCAGTGTTTTGGAAAAATAAACCAAAACTTTGGTTTATACAACTTGAAGCCCATTTTTCCAATAGCAACATAACTCAAGATATTACTAAATTTAACACCGTCGTAGCAGCGCTCGACGAAAATGTGTTAGAGTTCGTTGTAGATGTTTTATCGCATCCGCCTAGTGAGAATAAATACGAAACTTTAAAAAATGCTCTTCTAACCCGATTAACCGATACAGAAGAATCTCGATTGAAAAAACTACTTTCTGAAATTGATCTTGGCGACAAACGTCCATCTGACTTATTGCGGCATATGAAAGGTTTGGCTGGCAATTCTATCTCGGAAGAAGTTTTAAAATCACTTTGGCTTCAGCGTTTGCCTCAACAAGTACAAGCCATATTGTCTATTAGTAAAGATCCACTGGACAATATCGCGGAAATGGCAGATGAAATAATTAGTGTCTACAATTCTTCAGAATCATTTTCAATTGCACAATCCAATACTACTAATTCATCATCCATTGGAAGCAAAAAAATTGAAATCTTAGAAGCCAGCATTGCATCACTCACAAAAAAATTCGAAGAATTTGCACATCGTCAACGGTCACGCAGAAAGTCCAGAAACTTCAGAGGGCGAAACAACAGATCCAGATCTAGTTCAATTCATCATAAATTCTGCTGGTACCATTTTAAATTTGGTGTAAATGCTAAAAAGTGCATCTCCCCTTGCGAATTTAGAAATCCTGACTCGCCATCAGTCTCGGAAAACTAAATGGGCGGTTGCTTGAGGAGGCCAACGACCATGGCCGTTTAAATTGTCGCCTCTTTATATTTGATAATTCGAGCCATAAAAGTTATTTAATTGATACAGGAGCTGATGTATCAGTCATACCTTTATCCAAATTAAGTAATCGGACTCCTTCAGAATTTAAACTGTTTGCAGCTAATTCAACGCCAATTAAAACTTATGGAACACAATTAGTTAAACTCGATCTTGGTTTACGAAGAAAATTCGACTGGCAGTTCATAGTCGCCGATGTTTCAAAACCTATCATTGGCGCTGATTTTTTACAGAACTATGGTCTTCTAGTTGACTTAAAGCGAAAACGGTTGATTGATCCTCTAACTTCGCTTTACGCACCAGCTAAAGTAATGAGAGGTCCATCCTCGTCTTTAACGCCACTCGATTGTAGTTGCCTCGATCCCAACATTCGTACGCTTTTGAAAGAATTCAACAATATCACATCAGCAAATTTTAATTAAAAATTTTAAAGAAGAGCGAAACCAAACATCATGTTGCGCATTCTATCAATACAAGAGGCCCTCCTGTCACATCAAAAGTTCGTCGTCTAGCACCTGACAAACTCAAGATAGCAAAAGAGGAATTCTCATATATGTTGGAACAGGGAATTTGCAGACCTTCAAGTGCTTTAAGTGCTTAAGAATAGGAGGTATTCATATTTTAAATGGAGATGCAAATATTTGATTAAAAAGAGTCTCAAAGTGCCCACATTTACTACTGTGGGTAAATCTGCCACTGTATAAAAATGCCAAACAGACCTTGAATTATAGGTGTAGACTCTTAATTATTATTTATTATTACTGTATATTGATTAGAAAAAAAAGGTAAAGAAAATTAATATAGCTTACTCTTGGTTTTACTTTTTACATTTAAATAATGAAGTTTTTTTGTCCAAAGAGGTGGTAAAGTGCTCTACTATTATTGCATTTTCTTGAAATTTTAATTCCCAAATTTATATCCTCAGTAATTTAAAAAAAAGCTTGACTGAATAATAAACCATTCTTTCTATTCTGTGAAAAAAATTCGGTTAATATTAATGAAATATATTCGGTGATATAGGGACATATATTAAGAATTGACATATACTTGACAGTGATTTTATTCTTCCTCATTTTCAGGAGATGTGGTAGCTGGACCGTCCAGGCCGAGTCCAGTGCCGGACATCCAGTTGGATGTGTTGACCACTCCCGCACAACAAAGCACTGGCAGGAGGGTAAGTAGGAGCGAGTTTATTTCCTTCCCCTGTTTGCTACAAATATGTATGCCATGCATTTATTATATAGCCTTTCGACATACACATTTATTCCACAAATGCACACTCATATAGAACTAATCACTTTTGTACTCGTCCTAAAGAGTTCTCACAAATTCCGCTCAAAATATGACACATTTTTATGAATGAAATCACATCAACAAGAAAGATTTTTTTAAAATCATTTATTAATATTTAAAACATTTTTAAAGGGGAGTTCCTCAATCACTGTTCCTTTAATATTTATTTTTAAAGTTATATGTTTTCTGAAATGTTGTTGTTCTCCTACAGGGAGTGGTCCGCCCTGTCCCCGTGCTGAGGCCAGTCACACCTCAGCAGGAGGAGGAAAGTAAGTTTTTTTCAATTGGTTTGTTTCAGAATTATAAGGATGAAAAGTTTTAGTTGCTTTTTCCTTTGCTTAAATCCTCAAAGTTTAAGTTTTTAAGTCCTTAAGTTTTTAAAATTACGTTGGTTTTCTTATGTTTTACACTTGTAAATTCTCAACGAAAACACTTCAGTTTATTAATTTTCTGAATCACTTGAGCCATTTTCAATACATGCTGAAAAAAAGAAATATCATATGAAACTCGTCTTATTAATGCAAAAAAAGAAATGTATTTTCAATCTGTTAAGTGCCATTTCTGTCATAGCAATTGACGCTATATTTTTCTGTTGGGCCACATCTATAATCTGTGATTGACAATTTACTTCCCATCCAGGCTACATCATTCACCAAAGATTAAGAACAATTCAATCATCATCAATTATTTGTGATTGAAGGAACACAGTTTTTTCCCTATTAAAATGATTCAAATAGTCTATGAATTTTTTGTTAATTCATGGCCTGTTTTTATAAAAAAAATGTCTGCTTTATTATTTTATAAAGTACTGCCCATAGTTATCTGCTATTTTCTTCCATCTTTCTAGCAACATGCATTGAACTCATTGAAAGCATAAATCATTTTTGATGTTATTTATCATACTACACAATGTTTTTAAAAAGGTTCGAGGTCATGTTTTAGCAAAGACGTCCTCCAATGTATAGAGCAAGTTGTAGACCTAATAATTGTAGACCAAGGTAATTTTTCGAGTAGTGTGTATCATAATTATAAAGATATAATTTTGTAACTTTTGTTTTTATTCACGCTTCATTTCTTGACGGAAGTTTTTAAAATGACGCTGATATGTGTACTTTTTACACTTTTCAACCCTCAATGGTATTTTAATATTTTCTGAGTATATTCATTTGAATAATTTTTATTGTAAGAGGAGAAAAGAAATATCATGGAAAACATCATCTTATTATTGCAATTTTTTTTAAAAAAATGTACTTTTAACCCATTAATCGCTGTTTCAGTGATAGCAACTTACACTATATTTCCCTTTTGTGCCACAGCACTCATCCATAACTGACAATTTACTTCTCATTCAGGCTACATCGTTCACTAATGACTGACATTCTTTTTGTTCAGGTTCATCAATTAATGTTGATGGAACGAAATTTTTTCCTACTAAGACATACTTTTAAGAATTTTGTTTGCTTATTTATGGTTTTTTTAAATAAAAACTTGTTTGCATTATTTTTTTAAGTGCTGCTCATCACTAGCCACTATATTTCCCCATCTTTCTGGCAACATTAGGATTGCGCGTAGAAAGAAAAACTAATTTTTTGATGCTATTTAATCAAACGATACAATTCTTTTTTTCGTTAGATTTGAGGCGTATCTTAGCCAAGACATCTCTCAAACTGTAGTAACTTGTTGACCAATGATAATAACAATATTTCTAAGTACCTCTAGACTACACAAACAACATGAATATTCCTGATGAAAAATTACTTTATCGTTCCTTTGTTCGATAAAGTCATTTTATCGACGTTTTCCTTCAATGCAATATTTAAATATGTCGATTGTCTTCGAAAGCGTTAACCTTTAATGGCTTGATTCGATTAAAACATTTCGTCTTACATAATCTGATCCCACCAGCTATAAAGTACGAGTATTTGCTCTTATTGTGAATGATTATTCAGGCAAAGCTGACGAATTTTAGGTTTATTATCCATACCCATTTTTCCTTTCTAGTGCTTATATCATACAAAAATAAACTTTATTTTTCAGCTTTTTCTTTCTTTCATCTATTATAGATCAACCGTTTTTTTGTTTTTGAATCCTATAAATTCATTTAAATATTTGGAAATTGTTACATGCCTGAAATTCAACAATTCAGCACTATAACTTTTTCTGATTTTTTTTTCCAAATTTATGAATGTAGTTTTTTGCGTAAGAATACATATCCACATAAGAATACATATATATTGCATATATATGTATTCTTATGTGGACATTGCATAAGAATACATATATATTCGCATATTATTCTGTTTTTTCCTAACATAAGGCATTCCAATTCAATTTAATGCATTGGCCTATCATGCAGCCACAAACACTTCATTTATGAGTAAATAAAAGTCCCTTCTTATTTTTCCTTTCTTGGGGTTTCTTGCAACCATTTAAAGCTTTTATGGCAAACGGTCTGTCTTAAGTTCCAACTAGCTGTTGAACATCATACCTGTGAGGTAGAAGCTTAAATGATTGCACCTGATTACTGGGTACTTTACTAATGAGAACAGAGCCCTGTTGCCTCACACACTCGCAAAAAATGAATGACTTTAATAAACCTTTTAAGATGAAATGTTGGGATATGCTTTTTATGAGCATTATAGGAAATCTATTTCAATTATTAACACTTCGTTTTTAATAACGGTATAGAGTACAAAAATAGGATGTATCTGCTTTTCATTCCGCCATGTCTTTATACTTATCTGCCTCCAATCAAATCCGTATGAGAGAAACTGAACTCTTCCATAATTATTTATGCAATTTTTTCAAACTGAAATGAAGTGTTTAGTTTTTGAAATGCTCTAGCTAATCATAAAATTACTAGAATAGCATAAATTGTATAATCTCAAATTGCAAGTGACAGTATCAAATGAGTATATTTTAAAAATAAATGAAATCGTATAAAAAATAAGGAAATATATTTTGTCTAAAGGGGTAGTAAAATACTTTGCTTTTATTACAAAAATTTATATCCGAAGATTTTTTATTTAACAAATTTATATCCTAAGAATTTAAAAAAAACTTCACTGGGAATAAATTTTTATTTTGTATTCAGTAAGAAATTAATCTAATGTCAATGCCTTCTATTCGAAAATTCTTGGCAAAGATTTAATTCTTGCTTTGCTTTCAGAGTCCAGCGTTCCCTCATCGCCGAGGGCTGCCTGTCCAGTGGTGGATATGCCGCCCCTGGACGATTTGGTTCAGGCACCAGAGCCACCTCGTCCAGTGGCTGCAGGCAGGAGGGTAAGTAGGAGAGCTTTTGATTTTTTCCCATGTTTGCCTCAATAATATGTCATGAAACTATTTAAATATCTTTTTGATGTGCCCCTCTTTTTAAAATGCACACTTATATAGAACTAGCTGGTACCGTCTTTTTTTTTTCACTTTATAAAAAAGACACTTAACGATCAATTTCATCTAAACATCCTTTAAACTGTGCTTATTTTTCGGGCTACAGAGAATTCCACGAAGAAACAAGGGGTTGTTTAGATCCCTTTCAGTTATTTAGTCCTTGATACCTGCATAGAAACTGGACCTTGTTAGGGACCGACAGTTCAGCATATGACGAAATAGTAACTTCTGGTGCTTGGATTAACACGCATTGACAAATTTTCTTTAAATTAATGTATTAAAACATTACTAAAGAATGAAAGTCTGCCAGCCAAGAAGAATAACAAATTAAATAAAGAAATATAGATTACTAGCTGGTACCCGGCGCGTTGCTGCCACCGAAAGAAATATTAAGTGAAAAAAATCAATAAATTGCAATGTTTTGTCGAAAAAAGGTGAACGGGGGCTACAGTATATAAAATATGAACACACAAATATCCATTTTTATATATTAGATTTCTGTATTCTTTTAGAATCGTAAAACTTGAAGTTCTTTCAGAACGGTAATGTAAGCAATTATTTTATTGTATCTCGTGATTCGTTTAGTATTAGTTAGAATTCTCAAATTTAATTTTATAAAAGTTGATTAAATATTTTCTTTTGATTAAACATAGAAAATATTTTTATACTATAAAATCGTCAATATTGATGAAAAGACAATTTTTGAAAATGAAGATGGCGCAAAATTATTTCTACTACAATATTTTTTGTTAGTTATTGCGAAAAACGATAAATTATAATTAAAAATTAAAACCTCCAGGATTGGTCTTCCCAAAACTCTCTAGCATAATTTGTAATAAAGTTGTTACCTCTGAAAGGGATTTGCATGACATTTGAGTACAATGGCTACAAAATAACTTTAACTTGAATGAGAATTTCTACAGAATCTACTGTCTCCTCGGGGAGTTATTTAGAGATTAATCTTTAAAAAATAGATGCGTGTTTTTTTACTTCAAAATTTTGATAATTCTACGTAATGTACTATTCCTATGATCATCCCGTTGGTGTAAACAATAAGCTCACCAAATTTCATTGCAATCGGTTAAACAGTTTAGGCAGGCATATTATACATATAGACAAACATTTTTATTTACATAGATTAGCCGTCTTTAGCGATGAGTTAGCTTTCTGAGGGTATTGGTTATATCTCGATCAAAACTCCAGTGAGTCACTCGAATCGGGATATAACCGTGATCCCCTAGAACTGTCATAATAAATCTGAGCTTTTAGTTGCTTATTATATACATAAATTTTTCTAATGAGGGTAAATGCCTTTCAAAATTCAGAATCATAGTAATTTCATATTCATATTCTTGGAAATGACAGATATATTAACTATATTTTTCTTGGGTTTTAACAATGGCAAAAAGTGATATAATATTTCAAACAATGAATATTCATGACAACCATGTAGTGTATTATAGAAAATTAACAAAAAATGTTTGAAATTTATCGGCCATTAAATTGACATAACAAAAATATTTTAAATTTTAAAATAATGTAATACTCACTTTTTATGAGCAATATTTTTAAAAGTAATGCTAACATTCAGCTTAATTCTTTATTAACAACAAGTAATATTATTATTACAAGTAAATGTACTAGCACACACATTTACTATTAGTAGAGAGAACAAGAAGTTGAAAAGAAGAAGGTAAATTAGTGTAATAACTTCGTTTTTGTATGAATGGAATCAACAGGAGCCATATTTGAAGTCACACTGTACATGCGTTACAAGAGACAATAAGGAAGGTATTTCTTACTTAGCACGTTTATTTGAACATTGAGGAGATATCTTGCACCTTCAGCATGAAATTCAACGAACTAACTCAATGCCACGAAAGCTCAAATTTTAATTTTCATTGCCTGCAGATGAACATTTTTTGTTTCGTATTTGAGAGAAGATAATCGAATATGCATTTTACTTCACTTCACCGATTGAAACGAAAGTTTGCCAGGAACTATAGCAGATCGTAAGCCAAGCTTCATTAATCAAAATGTTTTTTTTTTCTGAAACCGAAAATCTACAAATCGATTGATGTCATTTATAATAAATTGCAATGAATTAAACTCCCGATTCATTTGGATATTTTCTGCATCTGAGCATAGCACATCAAGGTGCCTTCATTAAAAAAGATGGTCAGTTTAGTTTTGCATTTTAGCACATCTTGACATGTTAAAGATTTGTTTTCGATTATAACCTTTTACTTAAAAAATTAAATGCATTCAGATTTATACCACTAAATTTCCAGTAACCACACTTATACACAAAAATTACTCAAAACTATAAAATATTTTACAGTATGATAACTCAGAAACCTAAAAAATTCTGCATAAACTATTATAATGTTTTATTTATAGAATTTGAGTCCTTTTAAAAATTTATTTTGCAACTTGGGAAATGTTTTCTGATTGAACTGTTAGTAACCCCTTTTTAATTCAGCTATTCTATACGTTTGCTCACTTCGAAATCAGCCCCTGTCCCACAGTTTAAAACGTTTGTGGAAGCACTGAGCTCTGTTAAGCCGTCAGGTGTTCATTGCTTCTCCGGTTTCAGTATCCGGATTCGGTATTCGGTATGCCTGTTTCAAGACAGTAGCTGGCAGACATCATTGCATTTTGATTTTTCTGATGGTTAGTTTGTTTTCTCAGAAATTTGTTTTCCATTATCTACAATTTGTTTTTTTTTAATCCAGAGGAGGCGAACAAGGCAAGAGATGGAAGAGGAAGAAAGCGAGGAATACATTAGTAAGTTTTGACATGTTTTTCACTCGCCAAATAAAAAGCATCAATAAACCATGGAGAATTGGATTTGTCGATTCCGAGAAAGAAATCATATATAAAATCATTTTTGTAATATGTAGGGTCTTAATATTCACATCCTGGTTAAATGTTCCTCCAGTTGTCAATTATATGAAATTAGTATTTATAATGTAACATATTTTAATATTTTTTTATTTAAATTGCTTTGCAACGTCTATTTTTAAGCTTATTTAACAGCCAAGAAAAGTTAAAATTCTTGGAAGATTATCGGATTAAATATGTTAAATTGGTTATTACTTCATTTGTTTATAAAAATAAAGAAAATCACTTTTATTATTTATAGTAATAATATTCTGGAAATGTTCACATCATTTCAGAAACATGAATAATAATAAAAAAAGGTTCCATTTAATAAATGTAATTAAAATACATGGGGTGTTTAGTAACTAGATCAAGAACTATATGTAATAAGTATTGCTTACTCAGAAACGATGCTAGGGAGCCAAAGATGGTCATTCTGACCAATATGATTGATCTGTGCATTCGTATTTTCTTCGGCTTTAATTTTCAGTTCCACTGTGACTGAAAGTTTGTAAATTTCAAAAGATTATGAATAATCGATTTTTTTTCTACTTAAACCCATTGTTTGCATTTGTGTCTACCAATTGGATATAGTTATTCGTTGCATCCTCTTACGGGTGGTAGATATAACGAAGACTAAATACTGGCTCAGTCGCCAATTTTAATTAAATTTTGACGACGTTAAATTTGGTGGATAAACCCGATTCCACTGAACATCCCATTGCGTAATGAATGTCGAATCTGTGTCATAGTTCACCTATTCTTTGGTGCGTAGTAGTCTTGAAAAGCGAAACGCTACCTTCCTTATCGGAACGCAATCTTCTGCCCCGCACCCTTCATCCAAGGCAAATGCTCAAACTTTTAATCATTGAAACCCCCTTTTTTTAAAAATCGAAATCTGTAATGACCCTTTTCAATTAGGGAGGGGGAATGATTTTGAGATGTAAAGCACAGGTATTTTTTTTTTTAAATTTTATATGCTGAAAAGAAATTTGAAAAAAAAAGCCATATATTATTTGTAATAAGTATTTACATAACTCAAAACGAACTCCTTCGACATTCTGAACGTTCAATTTAAGTACACAGAAAAGAAGTTTGAATCTATGAATTTGAACCGAGATGATCCAGTAATTTTCATACGTAGTGAAATTTTTCTCCTTTCTGTTGCATACTTTGTTGATATTTTAAACCAAAATCATTTATTTGCAAATCGTTGAATTAATAATTATCTTATCGTGAACTACGAAAAATCGGCACCCTGTCTTCATATTTTGGGAACTAATATTCTAGGACAGCTAAAAAAGTAACTCTGGATTATTGATGCTTTTCTGAATTTCATGTTGAGCAGTTGCACTTCAGAAAACATTTTGATACATGCAGGCGTTCCTTGAAATCTTTTTATTTCATAGCTCTTTTTTTTGTTTTTGTTTAGATGAAGTTATTCCTCGCATGAAGAGGCGCAGGGCCAACCCAGTCGCGGACGACCCCATTGCTGCAAATGCAGTAAGTAAAAGTTAATTTCACTTCAATTTTCAATGAAATAATCGTCAGAAATGTTATGTGAACTTGTCGTTCAACTGCTTCTCGGAGAGACACAAGGGTGCCACAAGAATTTCCGTGATTCTGAAATAAGCATTTTCATAAAACGAAAGTTTTTAAAAAATTTGATTGCCACATATTATTTGTATTTTGGCACACACACATGAAACAAGCTTGCTTTGTTATGAATTGCAATTTGAAACGACTTATAATTTATTTTTTAGTAAATGATGTTGAAAAAAGCGTCGACGAACGATACGATATATATATATAAACAAAATAAGCTAAGTAAAAAGGAATACAATATAATCAAAATTACAAATAGAAGAAGAAAATGATTCCATTGTATTCCTTTTTACTTAGCTTATTTTGTTAATTAATTTAGATTCATCTGTATTTTAGTTGCAGCTGCATTTGCGTTCACTAAATACAATGATTCTTTTTAATTTTAAATTTTTGAAAAAATTTAACGCTTTAAATTTTAAACTTGTTTGAATTCGAAATAGCTTTTAGTCTCCTTTCCGGAATTACCTTCGTTTACATAATTATATTAATTTGGATTAGTTTCATAAATAGATTTTATTTCATTTAGTTTTTCATTTTGTTTAATTCCGAATTAAATTTTCATTCCGAGTTTGACCTAATTAGTTTCGATTTCCTTTTTGTTCTCAGGAAATGGGTTTTAATTATTTTAATACTTTTATGGTTGTTTATTATATAACCCGAAAATATGAAAATACACCCGTAGACCCCACGCCAGAAAAACCTCTGTCCACATTTTTCTGGAAGCTTTGCTTAATCTCCCACTTAAATATATTTCGAAAATTTGCAAGTTGTAATTAATCATAAAGAGAGCCTTGTCCAAAAGTCTATGCATCTAAAGCAGGATTTTCCAGGCAAGTCATTAAAGTGTTAATTAGAGACTCCTCTTCTTAATAATTTCGCGCAAATATTAATCATGTTAAATTCTTTACAGATAATGAAAGCTTTAAAAGCAGCCGTTGGCAGAGCTGAAACCCACAAATAAATGATTCATTGTCAATAAATGTTTAGCACACAAATTTATTGCCAAATTGATTTAAATCATGAGCGATATTTAAATCATTTCTAAAGTTAATCGAATGATGGGAAATTAGGTTCAACTAATCGAGGAGTATTTTAGAAAAATGATTTATGATTCGTTGTGGAAAATGTTTCTAAAATTTTAGTCTGCAATTAAATTTAGTCAATAATATATTTTTCTGACTTCATCGAATTATCGTTTTTAAAATCTTTTCTAGTTGAAATTTGGTCTAAATATTTCTTTCATTGAAATTTGGTCTAAATATTTCTTCCATTGAAATTTGGTCTAAATATTTCTTTAAGATGTCATAAAGGTTCTCTTGTGGTTGCAGCAATAATGTTTGCTATTATTAAGATACCAGCTGTTACTCGCGAATCTGTACACGTGGAAATTTTGATATGTATGAACGAAAAATTATCAAATTATGACAAATCAAAAAAATGAAACCTAACCGAAAAAAGATGCATTTAAAAGTACGAGCACGTACGAAAAATATATAACATAAATACAATTTAATAACAAAAACACACAGTTAAAGTAAAAAAAAAAATTACATTGCGTACCCCAAATAAAACAAAACAGCAAATCAAGTCCGGTCCAATCCATTTGATTTAGGGATCGAGATGGAGACGGCTACAATAGTATAATACGCATCATTTTTTAACTTTTATTTTAAATGAAAATACAATTGTAAACAATCATGAACGAACTTTCGACGCCAATTTGCTTAACGCACATGTTTGATTTTCCAACACCAGTTGGGGTAACGCGATGCAGATTAGAAATTTTTTATTTCCATTATTCTGTTTTCTTTTCATTTAAAAATCCTTTAGAATGACTCCGAAAGATCGATTCATGAACAACATTTGACTATAAATACATCAAACACAAAGAAAACAAACAGAATTGTTTTAAATAATAGGTCGAAATCATACTAATTCAAACCTCATTGCTGTTGGGGGAAAAAAACTGGAGCCTTGCGCATCTTTGGCGAGATTTAGCCTCAGCTCTTTGGCACAATTTTTAATGAATAAAATATGAACCACTCCATGAACTGGTGCAAAAAGTAGCCTTTGTTCTATTCCTGACCATAATCTATCTCTGCGCTAAATTTCATCCCATTCCGTTCAACCTTTCTAGCGTGATTGAATAACAAACGTCCAAACTTTCACATTTATAATATTAGTGTAGATATGACATAAAATATTCCAATTTATTTTTCAGAAATCGTAAAATTATGTTTTTCAGATAGGAACATGACATTCATTGAAGAAATAAATTTCTAGCTCAAAAGTTAAAAATATTAGTCCATATTTTGGAAGCGAAAGATTTCATTCTCTTCACGATACTTTTCAATAGTCATAAATAACTTCCCAAATAATAATTTACACCATCCTTAAGCAAAAAAGTGTGAAGTTGTTTAGTTCTGTAAACCTGAATACCAACTGCTTTCTAGAGATAAACACAAAATCAGTGTACATTTTAAGCTGAAATATTCTTTATTGTATTCAAAAGACATAAAGGAAAGACGCTGTCGATGTTTGTATAAATTTATTAAGGTCTCTGACTACGTTCGAAGGAAAAATTTTGAAAAATTGGATTTTTTAGAAACTATTTAGGATTTTTAGATGTACTGTTCAATAATAAACACTATAACTACAAAAACAAATATTTAAAAATATATTTTGAAAAATGGATAAATGTAGCAGTAAGTTTTGGTGAAATTCTATCAAAACGGTTCACACTCTACACAAAATGGTAATGCAACAATCTTATTTTTCTTTGTACACGAGTTATAGAATACAATGATGAATGAAAGGAATCAACATCTAAAAAATATTTTGTGATGCAAAAAAAGGTAAGGGTATGTGGTGATATCTTAATAAGATAGATAACATCTACAGGAGATGAGCATGCTTTTGTCCTGTGGTTATGTTATCGGCCTTCAAAGCAAAAGGTCCCAGGTTCTATCCTGAGCCAACTTCATTCCTACAGGTAAAAGTATGCACATATATACATTTTTTCCATAAATATACAACTTCCTTTTTCTAGAAACACCTATAAATGAAAAAAAATATTTCACTGACAATAAAGCTTTTGGTTCGTTTCATTGCCCATATTATTAAAGACAAGCGCTGAAACTTTTATGCAAATACCTCTATTAGTTTATTTAGCTTTATTATTATT
>JAPMOQ010045581.1:28636-46761 GCA_026543055.1 Argiope trifasciata | reverse complement strand
AATCAATTCGAGAACAGTTTATATTTTATAATACAATGAATTATAAATTGTAAAATAAGAAAACATAAAAATAATATGAGTGTACAATTAGCGAAAAAAATGCAATAACAAATTTTCATCTGTAGCAAAAAACTTTCTATAGAACTTCTAAACGGAAGTTAATTTTTAATCTTTATTCGCATTTTTCTTAAAATCTTTCGTAGCCAAACGAGTGAAAGTGTATTTTTTTATCATTTCCGTTTGTTCTTTTATGTTTCATACTTACCGAATAAAAAAAAAAACAGACAAATTAATATTTTAATGCGAAAAATATAGAAGTCACATCAGCTGGTACATTTTTAAAAATTTGGTCCGTGTAAACAAACGACAACCACGCACGAACAGGGCGATACCCTGCCAAATGCTACTTGTTCTTCGCAGAAAGTGGAGAGAGAGACAGTAGGGGGAGAAGAAAAAACGGAAATGATCCGCTGGACATTGCGTAAGATCACGTGACACCTTCCGGATGACGCTTCCTCCAAGTCACCGGCGATTGCTGAAAGCGAATGATTTACCTGGGCCGCCGACCAATCGCGTTCCTGTATTTCGAATGGGAACGGGAAATTGAATATCGTAACAGGGCGAACGCGTATCAACTTTTTCTCTCACTTGTGTATATTTCCGCCAGCTGGGCTGCTTTGAAAGGAGAGGAATCGAGCTTTTTTGTGCCCTCAAAATCAGATGAGTGTGAAAAAATGGTGTTAGTGTTTTTTGTTGTTAATACTATGTCGGGAGATGAGTTTTTCTTGTGTTCCGTTGTTTTATCTGGTGAAAAACATATGCAGGTGAAAAGGCTGAATGGAGGATGAAATGATTAAATGAAATTGATAAAAAGATAATACGCTTTAGTACTGAAAAACATGGTGAATGAAATTGTTTACATTTTTAAATTGATTTTTTCGTGTTTTTTTTGAGGGGAGGGGGGGGGGTATTTAGACAAACATCAACTTAATTAAAGTATCCAGACTAAATATCAACTTACTTAATGAGCCTTAGCCTTCTAGACTAAATACCAACTTTATTTACTACTAGCCGCCTTTGGCGACCAGCTGGTTCGCCATGAGTAATGCGTTCTAAAATTTTCAATTAAATCACATATTCATAAGCCTTGAAGTAATTCCGGGCATTGATTGGCCTGAAATTAATATTTTCTTTAAGATGATGAACGGAAAGTTCTAAAAGAACACGTTTTCCTAATAATATTCTTTAATTTTATAAATCAGTCAGTTTTAATGATTGATTTAGAAGACTGATCGATGTAGCAACTTTTATTTAAAATATTAATAAAAATATTTTGTAAAATATGGCTCACAGAGAAAAGTATGAAGAAATCTAAAACTTATTATTCATAAATGCATTTTTTGACTCAAACTACATAAAATGTAATTATTTACTTCATTTAGCCTATTAATAATATGCCTATTAATAATATTTTATATATTAATAATATTAATAATATTAATTAATTAATAATATTAATAATATTTTACAAATTGCCCATTTGAAAGGAATTTGAATGCATATCCTGTATATATTCAATCCTCTGTAAATAAAGATAATTTATTCAATTAATGATTTAAATATTGCCAAGGATCATAGAATCCTTTGCTTTGCATTTATTTTTTTAGAACATATCACATTTTATATTTATTTTATTTTATCCAGTTACTTGCTAAAAGTTGCATTTCTTTAGATTTATTTTGCGATGATAGTTTTTTTTTTTTTTCGAACTTCCGGCATTCTTTTATTTTATCCAGTCATGTGCTAAAAACATGGTTAAAATATTTCTTTAAAAATTCGTTAAAAATAAAAGCTTAAGTTATGTGTTAGAAAATAGAAAGCTAATTTTTTAATCTTTAAACTGATGTAAAAATCATGTTTGTGCAATAATATTTTCGGTAGTTATAGCGGAAAAACGTCGAAATTTCGCTTAAATTTTAATTAATTCAAATTATAATTAAAAATTCGAAAAAAGGGCTCCGAGGTGCACATTCCCGACCTCCAAGGTATACATGTACCAAATTTGGTAGCTGTAAGTCCAACGGTCTGGCCTGTAGAGCGCCAACAAACACACACACGTTGAGCTTTATTATAAGTATAGACTAGCCGCCTTTGGCGACAAGCTGGTTCGCCATGAGTAATGCATTCTAAAATATTTTTTTCGGTGATGTTGCCAAAATATTAATATCTTTTTAAAGAAAGCGAAAAACTGAAAAAAATTATTCAATAAATTATTTAAATGTTGCAAACGATTATAGAAACCTTGGCTTTGCATCCATTTTTTTTTTTTTTAGAAACTATCACATTTTATAATGGAAAAAAAAAATATTGAAATAATGATATAGATATTGCAAACGATTATAGAAATATGCCATTAAGTCAGGATTTCAATGCATATCCTGTCTAAATTCAATCAGGTTTACCGTAAATAAAGAAGATTTGTTGAATTAATGATTTAGATATTGCAAACGATTCGAAAAACCTTTGCTTTGCATTTATTTTTTTAGAAAGTATCACGTTTTATATTTATTTTATTTTATCCGGTCACGTGCTAAAAGGTGCATTTCTTTAGATTTGATTTGCGATGATAGTTTTTTTTATTTGAACTTCCGGCATTCTTTTATTTTATGTTATCCAGTCACATGATAAAAAAACATGGTTAAAATATTTCTTTAAAAATTCGTTAAAAACAAAAGCTTAAGTTCTACATTAAAACACTGATACCATTCGAAAGCTAATTTTTTAATCTTTAAATTGATGTAAAAATCGTGTTTGTGGATAATAGTTTCGGAAGTTATAGTGGAAACACGTCGAAATTTCGCTTAAATTTTAATTAATTCTAATTAAAAATTAGAAAAGAAGGACTCCGAGGGGCACATTCCCGACCTCCAAGGTATACATATACCAAATTTGGTAGCTGTAAGTCCAACGGTCTGGCCTGTAGAGCGCCAACACACGCACACACACACACACACACACATTGAGCTTTATTATAAGTATAATTTTCCTTAAGTAAACATAATGCCAAATTAAATTTTATTAATGTTTAGATTTAAATAAATGTTATGTTAGGAGATTTTAAATTGTCTACTAAAAAAAAAATCCATAGTAATCCATACTTAGCACTACTTTCCCTTGACTGGTTTAAGTAACTGATCAAAAATTTAAGTAAGTCAAGGTAATTACGAAATAAATATTAAATTGAAATTGAAAAAAAAAAACGAATTAAATGGAAGAAAAAGCAGAAAAAAAAATTAGTCCGGTCTGAAGACTTTATTGACATTCTCAGGCAAGAATTCAAACCCGGGTTTTTTTCTGTGTGGTGTCTGACGTTGGCCCAAGTATTGACCCCTCGTGACGCAAAAATACCATGAAATCGAAGGGTATTTTTTTAAAGCATCTTTTTGTGTGTGTGAAAAAACCCCTTAAAGAATACAACGTATCTTCGTTTTAATAGTTTAGGACCCAGAAATATTCATATAAATCTACTTTATTATTTAGAAAATATTTACTTTGCAAATTAATTTCATAAATATTGCTTTAATTTTATGGTTTGTAATTTCAAGACAATTACAATATTTCGGTTTGTCAAACGGGAAAAAAAATTACTAGATGATTTATTTTATTCATCGTAATTATTACAAAGCGCATTAAAAAGGGAAAATTATTGTTTGCTGAGGAAGGAAGTAACCACTACATTTATTTAAACAAAATAACAAAATATTTAAAATAAAATAGAACCAGTTTCCAACCCCATATTGGGTCGGATTTTGCCAATTTTATTTTATATGAAAAATTATACCTAGGTAAGTTTTAATTGCTCACCCTAGAAATACTTCAAAAATATTATTTCACTGTACCCATGAGAAATGGAAAAACTTGACAGACTAATCTTCCAATTACTATTGCAGTACTGATTTCGACAATTTTTAAAACTGTAGCTCTTCTTTTCGTTACTGTCCTATCTAGGACAGTAGTGTCGTCTGCCTTCCTTCACACTCCATTTTATGAGGTATCGCAAAACATAGTTTTGGTATGTCTCCTGGTCTGCAGTCTTTAATCTCGTAAATAAAGATTTATAAAGCTGTGTTCAGACTTAAAGATAAGGTTAAAATAAATATGGTAGGGAGAATTTTTAATTCATGTTTACTAAAAAAAATAATAATGACTCAATAATTCTTTTTTTTTAAAGAAATGTATAACTTTTCACTTTCTTGTTTATTTCCAAATTTTGTTTAAGCACAAAAAAGTGGGGTTTTTTTTTTTTTTTTTTTTTTTTTTTTTTTTTTGCTGTGGAAAAATGTTTATAACTCAGTTTCTAACATTGTTACTACTGAATTCATTGACATCACTTTCCTTGTATAAAACACATGAAAAAAAATTTGTGCCATGTAAAGGCATGATCTCAACAGAAGAAAATTAAGATTAAAGGAAAACTCACAAGAAACTTTTTTCGTTTCTACTAAAGAAAGTGTACGCTTTTAATAAGGAAAACTCTAAATTTTGTGAATTCTTTTTCCTGCTTTTCTACTGACAGTTTAAAACACCAAAAATAACTGTATTTAATTTTTGATGGATTTATGTAATAATATTTTCTCAAACACCAAATCCTCATAATCTACAGGCAAGACACTAGATCAGATGGCGGAGAATGTAACTCCGTCGATTCAATTACAAAACAGGTAGAATTTTTTTAAACTAGTAATCTATATCTATTCTATACTTATAATAAAGCTCAATGTGTGTGTGTGTGTGTGTGTGTGTGTGTGTGTGTGTGTGTGCGTGTGTGTGGGGGGGGTGAGTGTGTGTTGGCGCTCTACAAGTCAGATCGTTGGACCTACAGCTACCAAATTTGGTACATATATACCTTGGAGGTTGGGAATGTGCACTTCTGAGCCCTTTTTTCAAATTTTTAATTAGAATTTGAATTAATTAAAATTTAAGCGAAATTTCGACGTTTTTCCGCTATAACTTCAGAAAATATTATTGCACAAACATGATTTTTATATCAATTTAAAGATTATAAAATTAGCTCTCTAACGGTATCAGTTTTTTTAATTTATAACTAAGTTTCTATTTTTTACGAATTTTTAAAGAAATATTTTAACCATGTTTTTATCACGTGACTGGATAAAATAAAAGAATGCCAGAAGTTCGAATTTTAAAAAAACTATCATCACAAAATAAATCTAAAGAAATGCACTTTTAACATGTGACTGGATAAAATAAAAGAAATATAAAATGTGATATTTTCTAAAAAAAAAAAATGCAAAGCAAAGGATTCTATGATCGTTTGCAATATCTAAATAATTAATTCAATAAATCTTTACGGTAAACCTGATCGAATTTAGACAGGATATGCAATTGGAATCCCGACTTAATGCTATTATCGTTTGCAATATCTGTATCATTAATTCAATAATTTTTTTCACTATAAAATGTGATAGTTTCTAAAAAAATAAATGCAAAGCTAAGATTTCTATAAAATCTGCAAGAGCACGTCAAAGGAAAAAAATAGGTTTTATCACCCTGTTGCCATCATTTTGACGGAAATTGAAATTGAAAAAAAAAAAAACCTATCATCTCAAATTAAATCTGAAGAAATGCAACTTTTAGCACGTGACTGGATAAAATAAAATAAATATAAAATGTGATATTTTCTTTAAAAAATGCAAAGCAAAGGATTCTATGATGGTTTGCAATATATAAATCATTAATTCAATAAATTATCTTTATTTATACAGGATATGCATTCAAATTCCTTTCCAATGGCCAATTTGTAAAATATTATTAATAGGCTGTTTAATACTATATTATTTAATACTACTAATTTGATCTAAATGAAGCAAATAATTACATTTTATGCAGTTTGTGTCAAACAATGCATTTATGAATAATGAGTTTGAGATTTCTTCATACTTTGCTCTGTGAGCCATATTTTACAAAATATTTTTATTAATATTTTAAATAAAAGTTGCTACATCAATCAATCTTCTAAATCAATCATTAAAACTGACTGATTTATAAAATTAAAGAATATTATTAAGAAAACATGTTCTTTTAAAACTTTCTGTCCATCATCTTAAAGAAAATATTAATTTCAGGCCAATCAATGCCCGGAATTACTTCAAGACTAATGAATATGTGATTTAATTGAAAATTTTAGAACCCATTACTCAGGGCGAACCAGCTGGTCGCCAAAGGCGGCTAGTTAATTATAAAGTATATGAAGCAAAAGTATCATTAAGAAAAATTCAGAACTAACTCAAAAGAACAAAGCAAATGTTCAAAGATAAACTATTACTTTTTCTAACAATATTGAATCAGAATACAAGTATATTAGAATTAAAATATAATGTTAAAAGCTTAAGACATGAAACATATGACAATATACACGATTGCACAATATTTAACATTTAAAATTTCGAAGCCTTGATTTGAAAAAATTCAAAATATTACATTATTATTTATATTATTCAAACAAAATATTATTAAAATTAAAATTTTTTCTCGAAATTTCATTTAAAAACTAAATGTAACCCATTATAAAATTCGCGTTTGTAAAATAGATATTCTCACTCCTCAAACTCTTCGTTTGATGAATGCACCGTCAACGAACATCTAAGTTATATAAGATCGGAACGCCCATAATAACTGCAGGACAGTCAATTTGCATCAGAGTGAAATGTTTTTAATGGAGTGATGGAAAGAGATTGAAATTGAAAAACGTTTATATAAAACACAATCCAAAATTTCAAGCAACTCTGGATGTATATAATTTCGGGACATGGACCCCTTTTTTACGTTTGAATGCTACAACGCATTATAATTGATCTTGTGGAGAAGAATATAATTTAATATGTGCTGAGTCATAGAATGTTCGTTAGCTGTATTCTGACTTTTCCATACTTTTTAAGCAAAAAAAAAAAAAAAATCTAATTTAAAAATTATGCTCATAATTAATTTGTTAAGATCAGAATTTCGACTTTTAATTACCTTATGTGTAATGAAAACGTAATCTCCCCTTTAAAATCTTTTTTACAAAGTAGTTTAAATCCTTTTTTATTTCATCTTTGCATTTTTGAAGTATTTTTTTTATTGCTTTTTCATAATTTCGCTGCCTTTCTGTTTGTCTTTATTTTGTGTTTGTACATTTCATAATTACATTTTTATTTGCCCTAGATATTTTCCTTTTTAAAAAAAAAAATCACTTTCAACCATTCAAATCAGAAATCCCGATGTAAGTGGCACCAAGAAGTTTGACATTAATTTTTTGTCCTCTCAGGATAGGTACTTTAAAAAGTAACATAAACTCATTAATGTTTTCAAATCATACTTTCCCCCTATAAAGTGATATTCTGGATATCTATACCCTCATCTCACCCCGTAGCTACACCATAGACCAGATGACTCTAAAAGTAGGTATATAAGTCATATTATGTAGGTAAGAAGAAAACTGTAGAATTATAGACACAATAAATATGTTTCTTCTTAATAACTTGTATAGCATAAAATTTTGTAATTGCACCTAATTTTTTTACCATTTTTCTAATGTGTAACTAAATTCATTAAGACCAAAAACGATTTGATAATTTTATATTTTGCTATGTTATTAATATTTAAAATTTTGTATATATGCATTGAAAATTAGAGACACTTAAAAAAAATTTCGTAACAATAAAATGAATTATTTTTTTTCATAAACTAATTATTTGGAGATCAAATGATACGCCAAAAATTGGTTATGTTTAATCTCTTAGTGAAAAACTTTTAGCTCATGATATCCTTAACAAAGAGTTCACATTGTAATTGATATTAAAGCTATGTTTCTTTAATAGAGTAGCACAATTTCTTTTGCCTCTTTCTTTTTTTTTTTCTGCATACATATACTTAATGCAGACAAGCACGTTAGAATAATAAAATTTTAATACCTATGATATCTGTTTCAAATCGCCCATTGCCTTTTCAGGAAATGTGATTATACTTTTTTATTTTTCGTATCAGAAGTGCAAGTAATTAAAAATATTTTTTATTTATTCAAGCTTAATACAGAATTCTCAGTTGTTTTTTTAATACTGTATATTAATCAATGTCTTCGTCTAATTCAAAGCACTATTTTTGATTTTTGAAAAATATAATTTAAATCCAGTATTTTTCCTATTACAATAAAAATTTAAATCCCTTTTCTGTTTTTGTTTTGTTTATAACTTCAATGATTGTGGTATTGGCTAATGAGTTATTTATTAAATTCAACTGGTGGAAAAGCTAATTTCTGAATATTTGATGCATATTTTCTTTTAAAATAACGAGTCTCAATAAATAGTTTGAATTGTTCATTTTCAAGTAGAATGCTAATATTATGAGCCTCCTCATCCAAAAAAAAAAAAAGCCAAGATTCCTTTTTAGGTTGTTCTCACATGAATTTACGACAAAATAAATTCATTTCAGCCTCAAAAAATACCAAAAATATCCAATTAATAGCCCTTTTCTCAATTCATACCATCACCTCTTCCATCACACTGAAGACTTTTTTGTTTATAATTTCTACACATAATACTTCCGTTATTGAAATTCATTATCGATTCTTGCCATTCAATTTAGTTTATATCAATTCTAACAATCGATTAGGTGTTTTAAATTCTAATGTCTCTCTTTATTTTATTTATTTATTTATTTGCTGACTGATAAGAATGTTTGGTGAATATGGTTATAATTCGCGCTCTTTTATATTAAGTTCACTTTCACAATGAGTCTTGTTTATTAAACATTACCCTTATATTATCCGCTCATATTATTTTAAAAAATTAATCAAAAGCGTGGTTTCAGATGCTCATAACTCGCTTAACAGTGTTAGAAATGACGTTTTCAAACAGATCTTAAGCAGTATTTTAAATTTAAGAATTAACCCAAATATCTAAACAAATAGAAATATAGAAAAGCCAGAAAAATATTCATTTTCTCTCTTAAAAAGTTTTATTTCAGTTCTTGAGAATAACAGTTACTTAAAAGAGTATTTTATTAAACATTCTTTTTATTAAATTTAAATGATTTATTTTACAGTTCTACACTCCCTGTTAATGATGTTCAAGACACTTGCCCTGCCTGCTCCATTTTTATTATGCCATTGTACTTTTTCTAAAAACTTGGGATGCATTCATTATAGGTACATTCGAAAACAACCATGAATTTTACATCACCTGCGATGCTCATTTTCTTTCAAGGGCTGCCAAAAATTTCAGAGTCCTGAAATACTTGAAATCTGTGCCTTTTTTGTTGTCGTGAGCTTGTAATAGTTTATTTTCAGAATTACATTTGGCATGAGTGTCTTTTTTATATATAAATAAATGATTAAGATGGCTGCTTCGATCTTTTTGTTTTTCCTAGATGTATAATAATAATGCTTAGTCAAATGTTATCTTATAGCAATTAATTTTTTATTCAGTTGCGAGGAACAAAGATTAAGAGTTAATTAACTCTTTAATTGTCTTGCCTGAGTGTGTACCATGTGAGCATTGAATTACAGCATTTTAAACATGCAAGTTAAACAAAATCCATTACTGATTATTTGTTGAAACAGTAAAACAATACATTTTCGGAACGAGAGTTGCAATTTTATTAGATAATGCAGAAAACAAAATAGTTAAGAGGTTAAATGTATACTTTGTATTTAACTCATTCATGTGCTATTATTTAAATTTAGAGTATTGTGCTATTACATTCTACATTTAAATCAAATTTGTACTTGACCGAAATTATAAAAATCGCAATTAAATCTCAAAGATTTTAGAAAATAATTATTTTTTTATGTTTTTTTAATTGTTAAATATAAAAATTTAACTTCCTTAGTGGTAAAAATTCAGAACACTTTCATTCTATTTATATATCGAAATTGCGATTTAAACACGTCCTTTTTCCCAACCAATTTAATAATCCGCACGTACTTGATCATATTATTCAAAAATATTTTTTACATAGTTATCGGAATTTTATTGCATTTTTCTATCTGAGGTTTCCTTGAATTATGTTTAGGGCAATTAGCAGGTAGAATAAATGAATAGCATTTTAAAAGGATTGATGGGAGCTATTTTAGTTTTTGTTCTGGATGCCATTTTATTTAAGTATGCGACTGAATTGCTACCAATAGATGCGAATGCAAAATGAATGAGAATGATATCAAAACGATATTTAAAAAAATGAAATATTTTCTTTTATTGTAAAAGTTTCAACTTTCATTCTCTTGTAAATTCACACTCATCAAATAAATTTTATTTAGTGTTTAAATTGACACTGTAACTGTGTTTGCTATCTTGACAACCTTTGTTTATGTTGTGCTTAGATATGGAGGTGACTAACACGTGTTTGGGAGGTCTTTGACATATGTTTGTTCCTTTTTATCTGTCGAATTACTTGAACTATTCAGACAATCATCGGTGTTTGAAGTTCTTGATAGCAATCACATATCCAGATATAAATTGTGTTCATACTATTATTATGTAATTAATTTTATTATTTTACCAAGTGAAATATGTCTCAAAGAATATTGCTGGTATGACTTCTCCAATTTACTATCCATCATTATTTATATTGTTTTACTATTTAATTTAGAATGATAACCAGTTACTACCTCTAGATAAGTTTTGAAATTATATTATTATTACTTTTATCTTTTGATACAAAAATATTTTCGTGTAACATATTTCATATATTTGTTAAATAGCAGCTACAAATTATACATTAACCAGTACATACATATGTTTTAGGCATATTTTATTGTCTATTACTGTTTTAATCAAAATTATAATTCTTTGTTCCATTTCATTATTTCAAATTTCAATTTTTTTATGAACAAGTTAAAAAATGAATACCATTAACAATAATTAATATTAAAATGCAGTTTTTGCTGCATTAATTGCACGTTTTACTTTTTGATTGTCTGAACGATGTATAATTTTTTTCTTTCTAGAAAAAATTGAAATCATTGGCTGTTCTATCAATTGGTGGAACAGCTGCTTTTACTGCTATAAGTTTATATCAAGGAAATGAAAAATTTTACAAGAATGTTGCAATGCCAACTTTGCATTTTCTCTTCTCGCCAGAAACTTCACAGAATATAGGAATTATGGCTGCTAAATGGGCATTAATACCAAAATGTAAAGTTGAAGATGGACCTCTTTTGGTGAGATTATTTTTAGCTTTTTCTTTATCATAACTATTTACATTTTAAAAATCAATCTTTAGAGATATTTGAAATTTAATATCCTTTATAATTTTTTACTACATTTTAGTTCCATTTGATTCTTATATAATGTTAATAAGTAATAATCTTGAAGGGTGTATTTTATTACAAATTTTTGCAATTCATGATTACATGCTATAAATTAGTTTCTGATGACTACTTATCATATTACAAGTAGCTCTGTAAATCTATTTGCATTGATGATATTCCTCTGGAAGGATTCAGATGCATCCACTGAATTATAAGATTTCTTTGTTGTGTCTCTTCGTAGTATGTGACGAAAGACATTGTTTATAAAATATTGCGTATACTATTCTATAAAGGTTTCAAAAACTCAAAATTGTACATTTTTCTCCAAAATAGTGTAATGAGAGGTTGCTAGGCCTTTTGTTATTTACTGTATTTATTATCATTGTGTAGTTTATGATTTTAATGTATTCCTTCTGTAGGTATGTTAGATACAACAAATAATTTCTAAAATATATTTATTTACCATCTCATCCACTTAACCATTCAGATAATACTATTCAGAATAAAATTTGTACCTGTAAAGTTAGACAAAGTCTTTATTTCTTAAGAATTTGTCTTTGACTAAAATGTAGTTTTTATATGTGATATAAGTAAGGAGTTTAGAAACCATGGATACTATTAGAGATGATATGGTATCATAAATCATTCCTCACATAGAACAGTTTCTAATATTGAAGTAGACTGTGGTGCTGAGGAATTTAAGTAATAGTTTTTCTTTATATATATTAATAATTAAAAAAAAATTAAGATAAAGGAGGGGGGAAAGCAAAAAATATATCTCATTTCATTGCCATATCTTTGAACTCACTTAGGACTATAAAGGGTATTATTATCTTTATAAATATTTTATCCACCCCTGAATAAGATTGAGAAGGTTCTCCATAATGTTGCATTAGTGATAAGCTGTAATTTTTTTCATATGTAATAAAATGCAAGCCATAATATTGTATCTGATACCAATTAAAACAACTGTAAGTGCTTTACATTAAAAAAAACAGTCAGAAGTAAGTGTATTTTTTATTCATGAAGCATGGTCACCCCTATTATTCTGATGCAAGATTAATATGAACTAATTATGCCAGATTTATTACTACTGCCCTAGTTGCAGTGCCTAAGCAAGCTCTGTCATATTGACTTGGTATAATGGCAATTTAAGAATATTGCTAGTATTTCAAAACTTCTGTCAAAAATTAAGTTCATTTTAAATAGCTTTGATTGAATAAATATAGTATTCATTTTTTATGTAATTTGAAAGTGTGATCTATTTGCTTTGACTGTTAACTTTTTTTTTTTTTTTGAAAAATCTTTTTTTTTTGTGTGTGTGTGTGGTCATAATAGCTGATACTGTAGTACTCATCCCTTGTGTACTTCAAAGGTTTCACTTTTTGGGGGCATCTGCTAAGCATGCCCTCATAATTATGACTCTGAATATTTATCTGAGAATATGATGAATGCATCAGAATCTATGATACATGGAAAGATACTGATACTTTTCCTCTTATAGTCATCAGATTGTAAACTTTTGTATTAGATATCTGTATGGTATATTGCATCTATAAAATGCTGTGAGTATTTTGTAAATTTTTATTTTGTGTTTTATTTATATGCCACAGTTTTGTTTGCCTCCTGTAATACGCACACATCTTATCAGAGCATCTGATTATATGGGTTCATTTCTCATATTTAACAAAAGGGAAAGTTTTGAATCCAAAATAATACAAAAGTTTTTTTTAAAAAATGAATTAATATTTTGAACTAATTACATGGGTTCATTTCTCATATTTAGCAAAAGGGGAAGTTTTAAATCCAAAATAATTCAAAAGTTTTTTTAAAAAATGAATTTATATTTTTACAGTATATAATTATAGAATCAAAGTAATTTTATTTAAAATATAAAAAAATATGCTATCCTGAATTTTTAAAAGATTGTGTGTTTAATCTTTTTCATCAATTATAATTTTTTTTTTTCAGAAAACATCGCTGTGGGGACTTGAATTTTCTAATCCAATTGGCATTGCAGCTGGTTTAGATAAAAATGCAGAAGCCCCTTCGGGCTTATTTAGATGTGGCATAGGATTTTTGGAAGTGGGGACTGTAACACCTGTGCCTCAAGATGGAAATCCAAAACCTAGAATTTTTTCCTTATCTGAAGATGAGGCTTTAATAAACAGGTATAAAAATTATGAAACATATAGTTTAAGTTTGTGTTTTTATGTTTTTTAATGTTGGTTTTTAAAGTACAGTGAGGACATTAACATTTATCCCTTAATTCAAGCACCTTTCAATAACATTTCTTGATTGCAGTAGTAAAAGGAATGTATGTGTGTGGAGACTCAATGAATTGAAAAAAGTCACAATCAATTTATTTTTTTGAAATTCTAGAAATAAAAAAGAAAATGAGCAAACATACTTAATGGATAATTATTTTTCTAATTATTTTAAAAGTAAATGATTAATGTTTGATATTTTGCTGGAAGTAATATTTATAAAGTAAGTACTGAAGAAAATGTTTCTCTATTTTTCATGGGAAGTTAGTAATAATTATATTACTATCATACCAAAGTATTTAAAAACCATACTAAAAACACTATCACTAAAAATTTTTAATTGATTCACTTTGTTATTTTATTCATGTATTGTACTTTTCTTTAGAAGTATTTGAAAACTTGCTGTTGGATACATAAATTTATATAGTAGGGGAGAGTGGCTCACCTTGGGACACAGTACACCTCGGGACACCTCAATTTTTTGCCTTAAATTTTAAAATAATTCTTAGCTTTTGTTGTTGTAAATAGATGGCGTCATAGTCAAATTGTGATACATGTTTGGATTCCATTCATGAAGCAGGTAAGAATTTATTGTGATTTTTATTTTTAGAGCATGTCTAGTAACTTTCATGTAAAATTTTAATGAGTTGTTAATTGTATTTTTACAAAAAATATTTTAAAATAAAAGATATTATATTGAAGTATAAAGCTTCCTCTTTAAAACTAATATCTACTTATTGTTCTACTACTAATCCTAACAACATGGCATGTTAAAATATCTTAGTGTGTGTATGGCTCACCTTGGGACAGGTTGTGGTGGTCCGCCTTGGGACACAACATATGCCTTACTAACTTTTATTTCAGATAGTTTTTCAAAAATATATTGTGCTTAAAGTATCTTTTTATTTAATCTACATAACTTGTGTTTATTAATAGCTTTTATTTCTTCTTTTAGGAACTTATCAGGCTTATCAATGGCAAGGATCAGGAAGAAAGAATACCTAAAAAATGAAAAGGTTCGTGCTGAGAATATTCAAAAGGCTGCTGCAAAAATTTTTTCTGGTGAAATGTCTTTTAGCAGGGGTGTTTGTGCTCCGGGGAAACCCCGGAATTCCGGGGATTTTGAACTTCGATACCCGGAAATTCCGGGGATCGTCGTTCAAAAGGAAGTAGGAATAATAATGAATTATTTATTTTGATCTCCGTAATTTTGTGTGCTTTGAAAGCAGAAAACGCAAGGTCAGTGTGTGTGGTGAAAACTTTTCCTTTCTTTCTCCAAAGGCAGTGATAATGCGTGAAAAGGGGGAAAAAACTTCTTTTTTGTTCTTTCCTTATTGCTAGTTATGACTCATTCCCCCGGTTCTCGGACATTCTCTTCTGGATTCTTTTCGGCAAGTAGGCGCGGCAGAAAAAAAAAAGGGGGGGGGGGGAAGACTTCGTTCGACCAAATGTGCGATCACGTGACTCTGGGTTCAAAGCTCTTATCTACTGGCGTGCGCCAATAAGTAGAGAAGGGGAATTTTTCGCCGTATTAGCTATTTGTAATTGATCGCTTCGCAACTTTTTTTTCTCCGCTGTGTAAAATTTTCGTTTCATTTATTGATGCACGTGTAAATTTTTCGTTTCGTTTATTGAAATATTTTTTTATTTATGTACGCAAGAGAATTTCACTATGAAATTTCTCGATATAAATAGTGATATTATACAATTCAAAGAAGGTGTCCGGAATGCATTTAGGTGGAATTGGATTGAACAGAGAGATGATAATGGGGATACCATCGGCACATGGTGCAAGAAAATGTTGCTGGACAAGCATACTGTGTTTTTTTGTAACTCACTGCTAAAGTATGGTGGGGAAGGATTCAAGGCTTTCACAAATCATTCTAAAACTGTGACGCACATAAAAAATTCAAAGTGCATTAGACATTCAATGACTTTAAGTAATTATGCTAATTCAAAAAATACTGATGACTTACTGGAGACTGATGCTCGGCCATTGGATATAGTGACAAGAAAAGCACGGCCAAGAAATATTAATAACTTCGTTTATCGCCGAGAATTCTCTTTCTTTCAATGTAGCTCCCAATTTAATTGAACTCTGCAAACAGTTGAGCCGCGATCAGGCGGCACTAAACTTGTTGGAAATGTCCAGGACTACTGCATGTTATAAGATGAAATATGGGCTCGCAAAAACTATTAAGGAAAATATCATTAAAACTTTAAAGGAGACTCCATTTTCTCTAAATTTGGATGAAAGTACTAGCAATGCTCAAGAAAGTATACGGGCAATATTGGTGCAGTTTTATGATAACAATCAAAATGAAGTTGTAGTTCATCATTCTGCATCTCTAAAGATGGAATCTTGCAATTCAGAAGCTGTTTTTAAAGCAGTTGTTAATACTATTGAAGATAATAATATTCCATGGGCAAACTTAATTAGTGTATTAATGGACTCATGTAACACCATGCATGGAAAAAAAAGTGTGTTGAAACCAGACTACGATCAAACAAAGCACCCCACTTATTAGATATTGATGGTGACACATGTCACACAGCTAATAACTGTGCAAAAAATTTGCTTCATGTTTTGATAGATACTTAGAAGATTTGTTTAATATGAAAAGCTGCAGTAAAAGAGAAATTTTTTTCAAAATCTGTGAATCCCTTGCTATTAAAAAAATTAAGCCCTTGAAGAGACCAGCCCATAGGTGGGTGTACATTTTATATGTTTTAGAAAGAATCAAAGGTCTGTGGGAGACTCTTATTGCATTTTATTTTCACTACTTGGATAAAACTAATAAAGGGGATTATTTTTCTTATGTTGAAACTGTATACAATAAAAGAAATATTTCTGCAGCTCAGAAAAAAATTGTTGAAGGGGTGTATTCTTGCTTGCATTCCCAACAACTCACAAAGGCTGCTTTAGCTCGGAAAAAAAGAATACTAAATGGGTTATTTGTGATGCAAAACAAAACTTTATTGCATATGGCATTATATTCAGCAGTATTACCAGAGTTCAACACATATATTAAATTATTTGAAACAAAAAAACCAATGCTTCATTTAATACATTCCAGTATTTATAAATTGATGCCAAAATTTTTCTGTTTTTTTATGAAGCCAGAAAATATAGAGTGCACATCTTATAATGTTTTTTTTAAAGGTCACAAATCCAGAATTCCATCTACCTAGCAAAGTAATATTTACTGGTGCAGAAGCTTCCATTCTCCTGAAGAAATTATCAAAAAATCATCCAATAGCAAAAGAATTCCAAATTTCTCTGAAGAAAGCTTATACTAAGACAGCACAGCATATGAAACAGAAATTACCCCTTAAAAATTCATATCTAATTAGTTTTACAACATTAGATCCAGAGCTAAGAGGTAAAAACAGTAAAATATTAGCTTTTGAAAAATTATCATCTTTTATGTCCCATATTTTTATTGATAATGAAAAGTCAAAAGTAGAAGCTGAAATAAGGTTATACCAGAGTGATATTGATGTCACCAAAGAAATGCTCTACACATCTGATGAAAGTGGAAATCAAGTCAAGTGTACAATTGATAAATATTGGTCTAAAGTTTTTAATTTAAAAGATGATTTCACAAATGATTATAAGTATCCTACATTGGCTAAATTGGTCAAAGCCTGCCTTAGCTGCTTCCATATCCCATTAGTGGAAAGTGCATTCAACTTAATGGTCACAACTCACTTGTCACTGACTATAGAACCTCTTTTAAGATTGATTCCCTAGATGCAGTGCAGACTATTGAATATGATTTAATGGCTTCTAAAGAAACCTCATGTGAAAAATATGGCTAAAAAAATCCAATGACTGATCCAATTCACAAAAATCTCTTACTGAATATGAACAGAAGTTGGAAATCATATCAAGAGGAATTAAAAACATGTATTTCAGATGAGTCACCTGTAAAAGTCTGTGAAAAACCTTCTACATTAGCAGAAAAGCAAACTGCTTCTACCTCTGCATGTGCAGTTATCGAGGAAATTTCTTCAACTGTAAATGAGGAAAATAAAAGTCAACCTTCCTGCAATTATGAAGTTCACCACAAAAGGAAGACGAGCCCACAAACATCAGAAAATAAAAAAAGCAGCAGAAATTAGATAATTTTTTTAAAGAATTAATTCAGGTAATTTAAAATATTTAGATGAGTCACCTGTAAAAGTCTGTGAAAAACCTTCTACATTAGCAGAAAAGCAAACTGCTTCTACCTTTGCATGTGCAGTTCTCGAGGAAATTTCTTCAACTGTAAATGAGGAAAATAAAATTCAACCTTCCTGCAATTATGAAGTTCACCACAAAAGAAAGACAAGCCCACAAACATCAGAAAATAAAAAAAGCAGCAGAAATTAGATAATTTTTTTCAAAGAATTAATTCAGGTAATTTAAAATATTTACCTAAAATGTAGTCGTTTATATGCTTGAAAATTTATGGCTGTTAATTTTGCAAAAAAAGTAATTCATTGAACTTTTATAATTAGGTCATTCAATACTTCATAATTGTAATTTTTCATTTCTCCCCCCCCCCCCC
>JAPMOQ010045581.1:13408-28536 GCA_026543055.1 Argiope trifasciata | reverse complement strand
AAGTCCGTAAAAGTTTCAGGGGATTTTGGGGGGTCCCACAAACACCCCTGTTTTAGGCAGGCTGCTTCAGTCTACAAAGTTAGTAAAACTACTTTGAACCGCCATGTCAATGCTTTTAAAAAAAGTAAACAGCCAGATTGTAACTTCAAGTATGAGTCAAAGATACAAAGACGAAAAATATTCACTGATGGTGAAGAAGAACAGTTGGTAAAATATATTTTGCAAGCTTCAAAATACCATTATGGACTTACAATTAATGATGCACTTACCCTTGCTTATGAATATGCTTCAGCAAATAAAAAGAGAATTCCTTCAAGATGGGAGCAAGAAAAAAAAGCTGGAAAGGATTGGATTTAAAAGAAGACATAGTTCCATGTTTTCTCTTCGAAAACCAGAAGCAACAAGTATTTCTCGCGCCACCAGTTTTACAAAGGACAATGTTACCAAATTTTTTGATAACTTGGAAACACTTCTGCAGCGTAAAGCCTTTGCAGCTAGTGAAATATATAATCTTGACGAATCAGGAATTACAACAGTGCATGTTCCGCCTAAAGTAATTGCTGGAAAAGGCATTAAACAAGTTGGCCAAATGACATCGGGGGAACGAGGGAAACTTGTCACAATTATTTCTGCAGTAAATGCAATTGGTAATGCTGTTCCCCCACTTTTGGTTTTTCCTAGAAAGTACTTTAAGGAACATATGTTGAAAGGGGCACCACCTGGAACCATTGGAGCTGCAAATCCAAGTGGCTGGACAACACCAGAAATATTTATAATCTATCTTAAACACTTTGTGCAACATACCAAAACATCAAAAAATAGCAGTGTTATTTTGATTATCGATAACCACAATACACATATAACATTAGAAGCTATAAACTTTTGTAAAGAAAATGGAATCATTCTGCTCACTTTGCCCCCCCCCCATACAAGCCATAAGCTACAACCCTTGGACCGCACAGTGTTTAGCGTGTTTAAAGGACAGTATAATAGAGCTTGTAATCAATGGATGCTTAATCATGCTGGGAGGCCTATATCAATTTATGATGTTGCAGAATGCGTAGGCTATGCATACCCCCTTTCTTTTACACCAAAAAACATTGTTTCTGGTTTTCAAGTAACTGGAATTCATCCTTTCAATCGTGATATTTTTGATGACAATGAATTTTTATCAGCTTTTGTCACAGATAGGCCTACTCCATCAACGAGTTCATCCACTCAAAGCATTAACGAGTCTCCAGACGTCTTTTCCTAAAACCCCTGAATATGTACGACCCTTTCCGAAGGCTGCGCCTCGAAAGGCTAGCAATAGAGGCATAAAAAGAGGACGATCGGCTATCTACACGGACACTCCCGAAAAAAAGACAATTGAAGATTATAGTAAAAAGAACCCTAAAGTGTCTCAAGTTAAAGACAAACAAAATGCAAATTTAAAAAAGAGGAAGAGGATAAAAAAACAGCTTAATTTGAGCAGTGAAGATGAAGAGTCAATGCTTGAAGAATTACTGGGAAATACATCTGGGAGTACACCGCTAGTTAATGATTTATATGATGATTACAGTGATAGTGATGATTGCAATAACACAAAGTTAAAAGTTGGAGACTTCGCTGCTGTAAAATTTGTCGGTAAACGATCTATTGTTGCTTTCATAGGTCATGTAGAAAAAATCGATGCAGATGAGTATGAAGTATCCTTTTTGAGAAGACTGAATGATTCATGGACTTTCATTTATCCTGATAAAGAGGACAAATCTTTTGTAAACGCTAGTGATATTTTGTTGAAACTCAAAGAACCAAAACAAAGTACTGAACGTTCTTTGGGTTTGGTCTTCGATTCACAGCAATTGATTACAATCGCATATAAAATTTGTTAATTAATTTTAAGTTAATTTAATTTAAATAATATCTTAATGGCTTGCAATGCTTTTTTTTTCCTTCAATAAACAGTTCAAGATATATTGTGCTTCAATTATTGAACTTCTTAATTCCATTTTCAACTGTCCCAAGGTGAGCTACCCGGTAGTACACCTCGGGACAAAAAACAGGTTCACTAAATATTTTTTAAAAATTTTTCTATATTACATATAGGATTAATAATAGTATAATAATGTAGAAAAAGGTTAAATAAATCACAAATAAAATTTTGAAAACAATTTATCAATATAAAAAAATTAGAAAAATAAAAGAAAAAAAGTGTCCCAAGGTGAGCCACTCTCCCCTAATGCATTTAAGTCTTGTATAGCTCAGAGAATTGTACGTTGGTTTAAATAAAATGTCAAGGGAAAAAAAATAACTTCAAAAAAAAAATTTATAAAGAATTGGTCATCGCTATTTTTAATTTTTTTACTTCCCACTAATAGTTTATGCTCTCCCTATATATATCTTGTTGAAATTTTCAATCATTAATAAAATAATTTTTATTCATCCAGTTAAATCCAAATACAATCTTATTAAACTTGTAGTAGATGAAACTAAAAGTTTCGACAGTTTTTTCCTTCACATATGTATTCATTAATTAAATTTTTCCGGCGATTTCTATTTGGTCACCAAGCTCTAAGATACAGTTTATTTTTCAAATAAATTCATTAATTAAATTTAATTAATTTTTAATACTTTAAAAATAGTTTAAACAGTTTGTAATGAATATTGAAGTCAAAAGGCAGTATCTCAATCAGTAAAATACAAGGATTTAGGTATTTTTCAAGTGAAGGTGAAGAATGCGAGTTCAATTCTTACGAAAATCAATACATACATGTATATATATTTTCATAATTATTTTTAAAAAAAGTAACTGAAATAAAAATAAAAAATGTTGACCTAAGTAGAAATTGAACTGAATTAAAAAAAAATTACTTGTTAATATTATGTGCTCTCTCACACTCATAAGATAAATAAACCATACTTTAATACATGCCACTTATAAATGATAGTTGATGATGCCACATCATAAATATATTTGTGTAAATGATTTCTGTTTGCAGATAACAGGATTTTGCGAATTTTTTGTTTATTCAGTACCATTTATGTAACCACATATTCATATTTCATATAAATCAGGTTTTATTTAAATGTATAGGGGCTTTTGTGGGTTTTTTCTCTTTTTCCTTCCTTCGTTTTTTTTCCATTGTTTTCACCCCCCCCCCTCTGCATTTTCTTTCTCCCCCCTCCCCTTTTTTGATAACAACATAATTTATTATTTTTGAAAAAGAAAAACTTGTATCACTTGTTTGTTTTTTTCGAAATTTGGCCTTCAAGTTGTCAAGGTATCATAAATAAATATATTCTTAAGAATTTATATTTTACCCTTTTAGGTGTGGTTTTAACAGCAAAGGGCATGAATATGTTAAAAAGCGTTTAGTTGTGAGAGACAAAAGGGGCATCCTTGGTGTCAATTTGGGTAAAAATAAAGACAGTGAGTCTGCTGAAGAAGACTATGTTCAAGGAATCAAAGAATTTGCTTTTACAGCTGATTATGTAACAGTTAATGTTTCAAGTCCAAATACTCCAGGATTAAGGTCTCTGCAAAAAAGAAAAGAATTAGAAAACTTGCTGGATAAAGTAATTTCAAGTACTCATTTCTATTCATTATGCCAATTTTTTAATGTTCTGTTTTTATATATTTTTATCAGTTTATTTTAAAATGATGTAAACTCATTCAATCAGTGTACTTTTAGGGTAAATAAGGTGATGATAAATTTATCTAAAATACATTTAAAATATTGGATAACTTTAGAATAAATGTTAGTACGATTGAAACAATTATTGCCTAGGAATCAAAATTAAAAAAGGAATCCGGTCTGAGGAAATAAAATGTACATATTTTTCTAATTATTTTCTAAACATTCAACAAATTTCCGTAGATAATTTCCTTACTTTACTTTGTTTCTGGATTTAAAATATTGGTTTTGTATTCTGTTTTATATGTTTTCATTTTAAAATCTAATGAACTATATGCAATAAACTATTTAATATTCTATAAATACTATTTTGTAAACTTTTATGGTTCTTGCTATCTTTGACAAATCCAGATTTTTGGTATTTATTTTCATAAATTTACTAAGAGCCTTTTTCTAGCAGTTGTATTCTAAAAATTTGAAAATTGTCACATTTTATATTTTACTTTGTTTATTTTTTCAATTTCAATTCAGGTTCTTGAAGCCAGAGATCAAACTTATAAAAAGCCACCAGTCTTATTAAAAATTTCTCCTGATCTTACCTATGAAGAAAAGAAAGATATTGCTTCTGTAGTTCTTAGAAAAGAGGTAAATATATAATTATTGCTTATGGTATTTAAATGGTATCTTTTCTTAAATGCTATTAAATATATTAGTTTCAAAAAAAATTGTGAGAAAGGTGACAATTTTTTTAATTAAAAAAAACTAATTTATCAATGCAAATTTAAAGTTTTCTTTTAGCAATTTAACATTCTTGTGAAATTGAATTTTTGTAACTCTTTTCAAAATTTCTATTATTTTGGGGGGGGGGGATCAAATGTTTAAGAAAACTATTATACATTACTATTTATATCCTATCATTTTATCATAGCAGACATATTTTTCCTTACTTAAATCCTTCGTGAATTTACACTGAAATATAAAGATATAAGCTATTTTCATATTTAAATGAAGAAATTAGCTTGCTTCAAAGGTGTATTGCAATAATAAAGAATGTTCAAACATTTTTAGAAATAACGAGATTTTGAATTACAGCATGAGGCATTAATTCATATAGCATTACAGAATTTTGTATATTTTTCCTTTTTTTTTACTCTGATAATCATTTTTTGGAAATGTATTTGTAAATTCAAAATTCTTGTTTTATATGGTAAAAATCATTTAAAGGAGCTGTTTAGAGCACTTTAAAGAAAAATTCACTTTTTCATTCATATTTGAAACATAATACAGTTACCTAGCTACAGGGCAGGAGCAAGCAAAGCTGTATATGTTTAAAAAAATGAAATAAAGAAAAAAACAAATGAACACTATTACCATTAAAAATACTAGTGTGTTTTTATCACTTTAATTTAAAATATAATGAAAAGGTGCAAAAGTAATACTAGACCCCTAGTGCCATTTAAATTTTCTTAAACATTGGTGATGATTGTAGAAAAAAAAAATAATGTACCTTGAGAACTGATTACATTTCTTTGTTATTAGCATAATGAGGGTAAGTGTGCACCAAGTCATTATAGAGTGTGCATAAGTCTGCACCATTTCAAATCATTTCTAATCATTATCAGGGATTGTATCCTAGGTATGATATTTGTATGTGTTTCATAATATTTCCCATTAAAAGGTAATAAAAGCCATCCATAGTAATTGCTAAAACTGGTCCCCGAGCTATTTATATCACTCTTTCCCTGACATTATTGATTCCCATGACTTGCTACTGACATAATGTAAACTTTACATCATAAATTATTTCCTCCCCCCCCCCCCCCCAAAAAAAATCATTAATGCCACAAATTTGTAAACAATATTTTATTAAGTTATAAAAGACACTTTTAAGCATTACATTATAATTTCTATCTGTGTTTCAATCTAGAAAAAAATTGATGGCCTTATTATTTCAAACACCACAATTTCAAGACCAGATTCATTAAAGGGATTGCATAAGAATGAAACTGGTGGATTGAGTGGAAAGCCTTTGAAACATTTGAGTACTGAAGCAATTAAAGATATGTATAAATTAACAAAAGGTGACAAATGTTTTTTTATTATTTGATTAGTGGAATTTAATTCAGTAAACAATTATAATAAATTTAAAATGTTTATCTGTATTAAACAATAGTCTAATATTTTAATGCTCTAGGTCAAATACCAATTATAGGAGTTGGAGGAGTTTCAAGTGGAGAAGATGCTTATGAAAAAATTAAAGCTGGTGCATCACTCATTCAGCTTTATACAGCACTAACATATGAAGGGCCTCCAGTTATAGGAAAAATCAAAAGAGAGTTAAAAGAATTATTAATGTGAGTGATTTGATTACTTATTTTTTATGAACCATTTTTTAGAAAACATTTTATTTTAAATGTGTTTTTTAATTAAAAGTTGACATTAATTTAAAAAAATAACAAGAATTAATTTATGGATATAAAATCAATTAGGTTTTTATTAAGGTGTGTAATTGAATAGTTACTGGACAGAAGTGGTGAATATTCTCTCCCTACTTTTTATTTATTTACTTATTAGAATGTAAAAATTATTTTCCTAGATTTTCTATTCTCTTAGATAGTAAAAAAAGTGCATTTTTAATTTATAATTTATTACTAATGTGCTTTTTGATATATCTTATATGTATCTTTTTAATATAATTTTTTAATATGTTCCAATTTTAATTTAATTAATTTTTCAAAATAATTATTTAAATGTAATATGTGTAAATTAAAAAACATAGAAGTATATTTTTCTTCAGAAAAAAAAAGCATTAAAATGTCTCTTGCATTGGCTAAATTTAATGGCATTCTGTAAAATCAAGCAATTACTCATGCATACAAAAAAGAAATTGGAACATTTTCCAAATTGCTATTTTTTAAAAATAATCTTTATATTTAACCAATAGGAAAGTATTCCCAGTATATTAGATAAAAATTCAGTTCAGCTCTTGTCATGGCAATTAAAGTAATATTAAAAAAATATGCATCTTTGTATTTATCAAGATCCTCAATTACATTTAAAAAATGATATTGTCAGAACCATAATTCAGTCATTCTAATTACTATAGTTAATTGCTTTAGTAAAATTTAGACTGTTAAACTGGTATTAATCAGACAATTTTTGAAATTACGTGGAGTTCATTTTGGTCAGTAGTATATTTGGAAGAAATTTCAGAATTTCATTTTAGTTATTTAAAATTCTAATGAAATTGTTTTTAAAAAAAACTCCAATGTACATGTTTCTTTCTATTCTGATTATTTTATGCCAAATGCAGTAGCTGCAGATTAAACAGTCCAACCAGTAAAATACCAACAAAGAGAGAGAGAGGTAGACCATATTTAGCAATCAACTTAATTTCCAAAAATATTAATTGTGCTTAGCTTTAATTATGTTTATCATATACAGTTTGATATTAATAATTCCAAACAAAGTATTTTTAAGTAAAAAATTGTAATGAATATTAAAGTCATGCTATTTTAATAAATTGTGTTATTTATTATATACATGAATCATCCTTAGCTTTTAATTATAAGAGGAAATCAAACAATTAAATATTTGATGAATAAATGAAAATGGCTTTCAATGCAATAATGAAATGAATTGATAAAAATTAATCAGAAAAAAATTACAGAATAACTAAGTTTTTATCGTTAAAAAGCTGTTTTTTTTTAAAAAAATTATTATATGACATTAAAACTGATTTTACACATTAATAGTTTTAGAATTTATCATAGGAGAATTCCATATTATCAATTCCTTTAAAATGAACTAAAAATTTATTTTTAAAAAACCCTTTTAAGGCACATGTTTTAACTCTTCAAAGCTTGTGTCAAATTTTATAGCTCTCAATCAAATGGTCTAGATTATAGACAAACTCACATTTTCATTTTATTATTAGAAGAGATAAATACAAATTTCTTTTCTGGAAATATTTTCTGTAATTAAACTTTATTTAAGTAGAATAGTAAGATTTTATGAAATAAATATTTAATTATATTTTCAGAATAGGGAGGATTTTCCTTCATGCAAAATAAGGTGGGGGCGGGAAATTTTAAGCCCTTTTATGATATTGTGAAATATTTATCTGAAATACATTTTAAATAAAAAACTGAATGTAATTATTATGTATTTATGTGTCTAAACTTTTAGACATGAATATATAAAAAAATATTTTACTAATAAATTTTATTGTTTAAAATTAAAGAATTTATTTGTCATGTTTGTTGCTCTATTCTGCAAGATTTTTAAAAAAGTTGTTTACTTGTTATAAATAGCTGTATTGATGCTATTTATATATTTAAGATTACTAAATAATAATTAGTTTTCATTTATTTTAGAGCTGACAATTATAATAACATTGCAGAAGCTGTTGGAGTTGACCATAGATCATAAAAACTGATCTATCAACAGATAGCATGAAGCTTGTATTTTTAATGACAATGTAATGTTCTGTATTATGAATTTTTTTGTAGTGTGAATCTCAATTTGGAAAAATCAAAAAATTTAATAACAATATCTGATTCTAATAAAATTTAATAACAATGCATTTCTAAATCGATAAATGCTAAATCAAAAATCTGTTGAACAATGCTGAACAAATTTATTAATTCAACACTTTTTTTAGCTTTTCCTGTTTTTTAGATTAGTTTCAAAGCAACTAGTCATTTTATTTTGATAAATAATTAAGAAAATATATTTTACACATCTTGTATATATAAAAACATAGATCTTATTGTATCTTTTTAAATAAAATGTTAAAAAGTTGATAATTTTATTGGTGTCTTTTATTATTTTTAAAATATGTATAAATTCTAATGCCAATATTAAATTATATATTTCTTGATTACAAAATAATTTTAATTAAAAAATTTGTAAATGTGTTGTAGAAAAAAAAATACTTTTGATATTCTTAAAATTTATTAATGCTAATTAATTTGTATGATTTTTTGGGGATTTTTTTAAAATTCAATTAAAGTATTTTATTTACTGTTTCAAAAAAAGTTATACACAGATGAAAGTATTCTTTTTATTTATTTATTAATAACAAAAGTTTTCCAACTCAAAAACATGATGTAAATCTTTGCTATTATTTTTATCTTTATTTTTCAGTTATATTGTGTGCAGTATAATCATTTTTAGGCATGGGGTAAAAATTATAACTCAGTAATAATAAGTCTTCTAAAGAAAAGATTGACTTTCATATTAGAAAACAAAAGTTCGATTCAAAAGGAAGAAATAAGCGGTTTGATTATAAAAAATTGTTTTGAGGAAATTTATGGTAAAAATTCTTATTTATCTGGATTGTAATCAAAACACTGATAAACATTTTTAAAATTAGGATAAAAATAAAACCTCTAAACATTTACTTTGTTATTCCTGGGTGCTTTTATCAGGTATTTTCTCCCTTTTAAAGTAGCAATGGTTTAAAATTAATTTTAAAGAGCAATATGCTCAATTGTTTTGCATATTGTAGTGGTATTTAATATTGCTATTTATAATTAAAATAGCCATACAGTTATTATTGTTGGAGATTCTTTAGCAACCAAACCATTTTAATATTAAATTATCTTTTTGATTTTTGCATTAATTTTGTATGCATATTTTTTAATCACTCAATATTCATTTACTCTTATTTGTATTATAACAATAAAAATAAAGACAAAATTAATTTAAACAAACTTGATATATCATTAATATCAAAATTATTTACGAAGAATGCACTGCTTGACAACTGCTAAGGATTAGCTACTTTTTTCGGAATAATTAAGTATAGATAATGATTGAAGAAATGAAGCCAAATGCATATTTAATAGGAAGGATGTGCATTTATTATGGGGCAGCTGCCGACGCTTTGGAGAATTAAAAACTTTAAAATAAAAGGCGATGTTCCTTGGATGATTTCCAAACAGCACCACAAAAATTGATCTTCAGAATGATGCAGTTATGAGTACCTTAGTAACATGTGTGATGACCATGGACACTACTCCACGTTTTGCATCTCTTCTCCATGTTCTCCACTAAACTATCGAGGAGTTCTTGGGGGATATTGTCACTCTTGTACTGTTCGGGGAGGGATGATTCATTGTGAAACAGGTGTGCCAAGAGCATCCCAGGGATGTGCAAAGAGATTTCGGTCGGGAGAGTAAGCATGCCTTTACATATGTACAATATTTTCACTTTGCAGTGTGTCCGGTACCTCAATTTATATATGTCACCCTGCATTATCATTCGTAAACAAGAAATCCGGACCTACAGCATTCCTAAAAAGACGAACATGATCCAGAATAACCTCTCTGCAGTGTAATGCTTTCTCGCACAAAGATATGAACCATTATTTTGCCATTGTGTATGATGCCTACCCACACAATTACGACTGGGCCTTACCGATCACGTTTACTAACAAACTGTTGTGCATAACGTATCCCACTCTCTCTCCACAGTATTCGGTGACCAGAATCGTCACACTGAAACGTGATTCGTTTGAAACATCACTCTAGACCAATTTTAGATATCCCAACCAACCTGTTCCTTACACCAGCTTAATATCTCACGTCTATGGCATGATTAAAGCGGGATGCAACGAACATACTTCCGTGTATACAAACCAACTTGAGTTAATCGCCGTGAAGTGGTTCTTGTTGAAACACGTACCGGTACCGGTTGCAAGGTTTGCAGCTATCTGACCAGGAGTTAAATCTCTTGCAGAGAGGGCATATTTCCTACCACGACCCGCGACATGATTTTGCTAAGCATTTCCACCTTCAACTTCCAATACTAGATGACACTCTTTGATACACCCATTGACGCAGCTACAGTGGTGACACTTTGACCTGCTTCCAGTCATCCAACTGCTACCCACGATCGTAGTCACTCAACTGATGTCTTGTTCACATTTTGCTCTTAATAATTGTGAGAAAAAAACAGAATTTCTGAGAAAAAACTTTTGTAATCTGTGTCAAATAGCTAGAATTTTTTTATAAATCATGAGCTTGTATGCGATGTCTTTTATACAGATAACGAGTCCTGCTCTAAAACGCCCTCTCAACTTGAATTTACTTTAATTGATCAACTGTTTGAGATTCAAGTTCACATAAATCACTAATTGTTTAGCAATTGTCAAGCAGTGTAGTTAAGCTGGAACAGCAAGTTTATGCTTTTCGTGAGATAGCTTGGTACAGTAAGTGGAAACTGGAATTGAATTAACAAATAAATATATTAACAATTACCGGTGGATTGTATTTCCTTTTTATTTTGTTTTGCGTAAATAACTAAAAAAAATTAATTACTAAAAAAAGTTATTGTTGATTTGATGGATCTCTCATTGGGATTTGGCAGTTTTTAATTTTTCGTTTGCAAAATTCCATTTCTCAAAAAGTACTTACAATAATATGAAGATAAATGAATTTATATCATTATTCTTTTTATTAAGATAAGGTTATAGGTTTTAATTATAGTAATATTTTGCTAAATAGTTACCAAATCACAATTTTTTGATATTCTACTAATTATGCTTAATATATCCCTTTTTCCTTAAAAAATGGTGAAATGGTGACTTTTGAGTTAAACAAATTTTGAAATAGGAAATTAGTTACTATGCTCAATAGTTGAATAATAAATATGTATTTTTTCTATGACACATCTCACCTTATTGGAATCTTGGGAAAGTCAAAACGCTTCAATGTATTACGTAAACATTATATTTACTATTTTTCTTTTAATATTTCGGCATCATTTTATACATATATATTATATATACATATATGAGGATACCTGAGGTCTTGACCTACGTCACATCTTCTGTGCTTAAATATGTAAGAACAGCTTTGATAGTAGTCGCAGGAAACATATCGAGAAAATCAGAACTGCCTGCCTTTGAAAAAAGCGTAATTGTAGGATGTCAAAGAAATGGCCATCTTTAAGGGGTATATCTAATGAATTAAACATTCCAAAATCAACGGTGGTTTTTTTTATTTAGAAGTGGAAGGTGAATAATGATTGTGCATCGACCCACGTAACTAAGGAAAGAAGACCAACTTATGCTGCTCAAATAAATTCGAAAATACGTTACCAGTTCTTGTTCTTAATAACATTCGGAAGGAAGTACGATTGCTGAGCTTTTACGATTGTGTTACCACCAATAAGCCTTTGATAACAAAATCCAACCGTGCTGATCAGCTGAGATGCCGCAAATCATGTCGAAATTGACCACAGATCAAATGAAGTAGGTTCTCTTAAAAGATAAATTGAAGTTCAATCTCTACCGATTGGATGAGATGGCAGAGTCTGGGTTTGCGTATGAACTGAGAATGCCTTTTGCTAGAATACTTTGTGCTTACAGTAAAGTTTAGCGAAGGTGGAATTATGATCTGGGGATGTTTCTCGTGCATGGACTGGGACCTTGAACTTAATTCACGGTAAGCTCAATACCAACTTTAGCTCCACTATTCTATACAACAGTGTGCTTCCTATGTTGTGATAGTTTTACAAGTTGGACCAATTTTATTTCCAAGATGGCGCCACTTGTCATGTTTCGAGTTCCATCCTGGATTGGTATGATGACAATGGGGTGAACCGGTCTGCTCAGAGATTAGATTTGAATCCTATAGAGAATCTCTGGGTCTAGTTGGATCCCCGAATAAGGGGTGCAGCAATCGTACAAAATCGGTAAAAGAACACACGTCTTCTAGCCATATGAAAAAAATCATTGTCCGTTATCCATGCGCTTGTGGAAAGTGTGTCTGGAGGGCTAAGGCTGTGATGGTCTTAGATCGAGGCTTTACCAGCTATTGAATATCAATAAATTGTGTTTATCTCTTTTATCACAGGTGTCCAATTACTTATTGGTAGATGGTGTGAGTGTGTATATAAAAGTAATATCTTGGTCATTTAAATATCTAGTGGAATTTCTTTTTCAAAATTGAATTTTATGTCAGTCAAGTCAAGTAATTGATCAAGAGAAAAAAGTTGAGCTATTTTTACCCAATAAATTAAATTTTTATACAGAAATGACTAGAAATTCCTCATTTATTCCAAAAAAACATTTGTAACACAATTAATGAAGACCTCAGAATATCAAACTTCAAAAATAATTAGTGAAAAGCTGAATTTTAACCATCAGTAGATCATTATGAGAGTAAAAGTTTTATTAACATTTCTCTAAAGCACAAAAACCATTATCTCTGTAATTCATGATCTCATTAAGTTCATTGATTTTTCATTTTGTTTATTTTAAAAGACTTATGAGAATAATCCTTTTTGCTTTAAGACCAATGCAGCTGTATATATGGAATAATAATTTTTTTCCCTTTCTTTCTTTTAAATTCTATTTTTCCTCATTTTAAATCCAATATTAAGTAAAAACCATCCTATAAAAATTAGTTTACTCTTTTTTTCCTCAACTGATATATTTTTATATTTATTTATGTGATGTTAACCTTAACATTTTCCTCTAAACTCATTATTTATTAATGGATTTGCTATATCCTGTATAAAAAATAACAGCTCCTTAAAGGTATCATTAGAAAATATGCATTTCCTTTTTGCAAGCAATGCAACTGACCATCTGAAATAAATGATTTCATGATTGTGATTAGTTTTTTAAATAACTTCTATTGTGTATCATAGTTACTATTCTGTTATATTCATCATGGTGAGAAGTTTGTTATTCAAACGTTAAAGAATTTGCTAAAACCTTTTAAGTAATTATTAATAGAATGTTTTTGAGGTTGATGGTAATTTTTTAAAGCATATGCATAAGCTTTTGTCAAAAGTCAGAAATCTGTAATATCAAACTTTTTTCAAAATTGATAATCAATGCAAACACAGTTCTTATTTCTTTCTTACTGACAAAAATTCTTTCAACAAAGTAGCGATTTTTCCAATACTATAAAGAGAAGTACTGCAGCAAATCAATACATGGGAAAATAGTAATACTTCCCTGACATTCTGATACTTTTCAATCAATATTTTTAGTGTTATCTAGGATTACTGAAAAAATAAGTGCTTACAAATACAAAAGATTTTATATGAATTTAGTTTATGGCTGTGTTTAGAAGATTTACATCTGCATCTTTGTTTACTGTTATCCTCAATCCATAATTTTGTTCTGATTCTAAGCTAGAATTGTTTTTTGTAAATTTAGTTTTAATAGTAAGCAAAATATAACTCAGCCCCCTTTCTCTTTTTCTTCAAGACCTTTATTTACTGCACTACTCTGTATATTGATTGTTGCAGTATTTCAAAGTTCTTCTTATTCATTATTTTTAAAACTGACTTTTCAGATGCTTAAAATATTATAATAAACTTTTTTTGCTAAATTACAGAATTTAATTATTTCAGTTTAATCCATATTTTTGTTGGAATCTTTTGTTATGTAATTAAAAATCTTAAATGTTAAAGTATATTTGAGATTAATTAAATTCCTACACATACAATAAGATTATTAATAATTAAATGAATAAAAATAAATTAGCCAAGTCTTATGTATTTCTTTATAATTAAACTAAATCACTTTGTAGTAAAAATTATTCAATGCTGAAATAAACAATAATTCAGACACAAATATCTAATTGACAATTCATGTTTTATTAACCATGAAATATATATAAGTAGATTGGAGAAACAAATTAACCACATTAATGAATATAAAGTTTGCATTCCTCCTTGAAACAGAATATTTTGATATTTCTTACAATGACACTATTCACTACATTTTTTTAATATTATAAAAATCTCCAGTAATAAAATACATATAGCAGAAATAAAATTTAAAAGATTTACATTTCCCCAAAAACAACATGTTGGAGAGTACAGAGAAGTAGGCATAGATATCTAGGAATGATTTTAAAGAACCAACAACAGATTATTTTGGCTGAGACAACATATTAAAAATTCAAACAAAAAAAAAGTATTTATAAATTTCAAAAATTCCTTTCATCATAAAAAAAAAGTTCTGCATGTTATAAAAAATGTATACCATGAAAATAATTTTGTCACTTGTTTTTCTTATCAATTTAAACTACTACATAATTTAGTTGTTAATATTTCAGTCCAATTCCTTGATGAAAGGAAGAAACTACATTCACTAACAATATAACTAAAACATTTAAAAATATTAGTTTCTATTATTAATCTTATTCATTCATTTCTAATATCATATTAATTTGTTGATTATAAAATTAACCATATTACTATAAGCAATGCTTTAATTTCAATACAACATTCATTTCGGGGGGGGGGGGGACTAATACAAAAAGATTAGATTTTTTAAAACATATTTTTTTTCCCAAAAGATATTAAAATTATGAACTTGTAACAGAGGAGCAAATTATTGAAATATGTGATGATTCGAAATTGGTACTAACAGAACTTATACTTAAAAATAAAATTAAATTTAGAAGTATGACCTGAAATATCAGTAATTAAAAAATAAAATTTTTTTTTTTAGAAATTTAAGCAAAAAAAAAAAAAAAA